>DWPV01000089.1:0-43123 GCA_018251915.1 Urbanus proteus proteus
ATAATAGTATTGTTTTAAGTATTTCTTGTAAGTGATTGTAAATCTTAAGAGAAATATAAATAAAGATCTTAAACCATAAACCATCTTAATATCTATAAAACGGATGATACAAGTGTTACGTATACGGTCCACATCGACCCGCAAACAAAAAAACGGCGGGATAGGAAAAAGCCCTAAGGCTAATTACAGATATCAAAAGCGGGGAAAGATTCGCTCTCTTTGACATCTTGTGAGGCAAAAACAATTTCACGTTTACCTGTTTTGTTCGTAAAACCAATAAAACTAATCCGCGGTCACAAGACAGTGGAATTAAAGCATACTTTCCTATTGTCTTAGACTTTTATATGTACGTACGACATAAAAGAACGCAATCGATATTGTCGTACCTGACAATGTAATACGAGGAAAACCTGTAGGTAATAAAGTACATGTGCTACGGTATGCCTATTATTTTCAGAAGCAACGTGTTTCGGAGAAATTTCGTAGTAATTGCGTCTGTAAGATTTGTTGCTCTTACATTTTAAATAAGGACACTAATTTCCCGATATAAAAATTAAAAACTACTTAGTTTTTTATAAACAGTTATTTTTATATATATTGCTTACATAGATTTATAATAATGAAAATTGACAGACATTTTTTCCAATACATTCGTCCGGATTACCATGTCGGAAAAGTCTAGTTAAAACGTAGTTTTAATGCATGTAGTTTTAATACATACATATTAAATGTATATTCCTTCTATTTTTCTTTTGTGAGATTTTATTTTTCATTATATAAAGTGCTAAAATAACAAAGTCATATATGATAAGCTGTTAGTAGGTCCCAATCAAAAGCAATGCTGATGGGTTGAGATAGATACGGTCTGCACTACTTATCTCGATCAACGACTACAAGTATTAATCTTTAAAAAGCTTTTTATACTCAGATTTTAAAGCAGTCTCCACTTATATCAACTTGAATTGGTTTCTGAAGTGTTGTCTTAAAGACTATACTACTACTACTACTGCTAGTATAACAAACATAATCTTTTGATAGTACGAAATTTACTAGAAAGTTGCATTTCATATATTGTCTTTTTTGCTACAGTAATTTGTAAAACGATCTACATATTTTAAAGTGGTCCTACTCTTCGTAGCATTTTTACAATCACTACAACGTTTTGTTACACTAGGTATATGAAATCTATATTCTATTTGGTTCCGGTTATAATTAACTATTTATTTATCTATTTATTTAATTATCAACATGTAAAAGAGACTTAATTTGTAAGAAATATAGATAGAATTTTTTTAAGAACTGAAAAGGACACTTAAACTAACAGGCATTACTCAAAAATTTATTATAATAAATTATTGCTTCACTGAAACTCCTGCATAATACCATAAACATATCGCGTCACGGAATTAATCAATAATTCATTAATTTTATTCTGATATACATCAACGAATATTATGTTTGGACATTTTAGCATTTATCCATAGTAAATATTTCTCATATCTTACATTTTTTCAGTTTTATCAGTTCTTATAACATTACAAACTGTTTCATAACTTGAAGTGTGCTCAAGTGACATCACTTCGTACGGACAAAGTTTAACTTGATAAAGCATAAGTCTTCAGAAGTAATAGTTATTAGAGCATAGAGGGAAATCAAATCATACTACCTACAACTTAACATGATTGAAATAAAATGACTAAGTTAAGATGAAAGAATAACAAGGATAACTTATATTGCTTAGGAAGGTTTGCAAAACTTTGTTTCAGAATTCTGAATGCGGTCCTGACAATACAAAGTATAATCTTTGTTTATTGCACTGGGAGACCGGTGGCATAACGGATAAGATTCCTATCTCAAAAGGGTGAGGGATATTCTTTTTTGTCACTGTGGCACCCTTTTCAGTATGAGTTTTCTTAGTAGAAACATTTTTCATTGTATATTTAAAACACGAGTAAAAGAGTTTTGCGGTTTATTATAAAACGTAGTCTTCTTCCAAATCAGAAACAATATAAGCTTAAATTAATTACACTATTTATTTATTAACTACATTAATTTATGTTTCGACTTTTATGTTCACCATTTAATATTCAAAATTCAAACAAAAAACTGAGCTTAAAAGTATATAAAACAGTATAAAAACTTCAGACGAATGAAATTATAATCGATATATACGTACCTATTCGTATACAAGAGATTACAAAGAAATAGGTGCCACTGGGGAACCAGTCCGCCTCCGTGCAAAATGCATCTAATTGCAATCTGAATAGACATTATTAGTCTATTGCTCAACCGGCCGTGAATCTTTGTGCTGCGCTTCCTCTTGTTAAGACGACAATTGGATGTTCCGGACCAATAAGCCCGTGAATAAGCCCATAACGAATGTGTTCTCGTTACCTTTAAATGCTAACAAAACCTAAATGCCTTCATCTGTATTTTCAGATAAGCTAGTATTCATAAAAATAAATTAAAAATAATACTTTCTGCAATCATCGACAACCCTAAGATTTTTTCTGTGACATGAATTTATAAAGACAAATATATAAACACTGAAATCCAGAACAGAACTCTAAAATAATTATTCAAATAGGTATCTGTCTGGCCGGGGATTGAATGGGAATCGTATGGTCACCGTTTAGCCACGCAGGTCGTAATCATCGTTACTACAATTCATAAGCACATTTTTATTCAGATATCACTATAGTTTAAACTTCTATTTTGTAATAATAATGTTTCGGAGGAACTAGAAAAAATAAGATTGTTCCAGGAAACTTCGGGGTAATTAGGCACGTCCCCAATTACCCTCCTGACAATGTTCCCAATTACCCGAAATAAAAGTCCGGTACTCCTAATAATAGGTAGCGACAATAGTTGAAAATACAAAACATAAAAAATACGTAACTACACGAGAAACCTTTGAAGCAAGCGCAAGTCACAAAAGCCTTCTCATTCTCAACTTTCTGGGGGCACAGTCTGCATCACTCCGAGAATGCGGTATTCGTTCCTTATTACGTGCCGTGTCCAATTACTCTACTTCATCCTCCTTGAAATTCGACCCGGTAGCCAATGTATACTTTCAAACGGCTTTATAATTAAAACAATATTTACTAGAGTGCGTCAAGTTTAAAAAAACGTGTTATACATAATGATAATAAGTACCTATTATTATGTTTTAGGGTACAAATAGTTATAAGAACGTTTACAAATGCGCCAAATGCTGAAAACCAAACCAAACGCTATTCAATAGTTTTGTTCGTAAAGTAGGTCAACAGTAGTAGCACTCTCGATATATCTGTGCTTGAACACAAAGGATTTAAGTAAAATAGATAATACCCAAATTCTGGACACTACTGTGGCGATTTCCCGCAACTCGTCAAGAGATGGCGCCAGTGGTATTTCTGAATCACTCTATCGAAGTATTCTTAACATTTTGTTTAGATTCAAGTTCAAATTAAGACTGTCGGAGTACTGCCGCTCCCAATATGATTACGTAGCCTGGCAGGAGATCTTCCTTTGCCAAACTAGATAACGTTAATGAAAATTATGTTTTTCATATGTAGATATATTTCACATACTAAGCCTATATTTACCTACCCATATTTCTATTTCCACACCAACTAGAAAGAATCATTGCTACAGTTTACGCATTGCCATGCCATTACTTACCGACTACAAAAACTACTTAGTGCCCGTTTGTAAAAGTACTTGGTACTATGTAGGTAATATACTAATTGCCGTATCATCTTTATACGGCAATCAGAAATGTTCCAAGGTAATTAATGCCTCCTACCTATTACGATCTGAGGCTCTAATGTTTCACTCCAACTGAATGACAGCCCATTCAGCCTAATGGTCTCATATTACAAATAGTATATATTTTGTGTTATACTTAATTACCCGGGGAATGAAAATCGATCAACCCATAATATCTTTGAGGTACTGTTAATGAGTTTTAGCACGCATGCATGCAGACCATCTGATATCGGGCGGTACGTGACTATATCCTACATGGTCGTAATTAACTTCGTTTTAAATATAGGCACATAGGTACATAATACTAGAAGTAGATAAGGTACCAGAAATTGGTACCGTTAAGGACTAATTTTAAGAAAAAAACACTTTCTACATTAGCCCCATACTAAGATCTTCTGTGTCGTGGGTGCCATGGACATACAAGGACAAATACGCAATCACCCAGACCCAGAACAGAAATCTAAATTCATCATTCAGATATCTGTCAGGCTTTAAATTGTAGGTACCCGAACCCAATGCGTGTTAGGCCGTTATAGTGACTGCTCCACCACGCGGATCTTCAACTTTGACTTCCTACAGGAACAAGTATAATTTTAACATCATTGTTATAAATAAGAGTAAATATATTCCTTGTAACGTAATACAATATAGAAGAACTTTGTATAAACACCTTATTAAAATTGTCAACAAAATGACAAGGCGGGTACACAATGACGTTATATTAAAGGCTATTCATATGAAACGGATGTCAGGGGACTTTTGACAACACTCCCTATTCACCCACTACCGGTGGGGGATGTTATTCGGTCCCTGCTAGTTAGGTGGAAATCCAAGGGAAACGTGACATTACTTAGATACCAAAGTAAATCGTAACGACACCTAAACCGTGTTTAAAGGGATTTCTTATTATGCATGAATTTTTGACGGAATGTAGATGCGGCTTATTTGGAAGAAATTGATAACTGTTGGGGGTAATTAACGTTGCATATGATCTAAGGGATTATAAAGATGAGTGATCAAAAGCTATCCAGGTTATTAAAGTAAAAAAACTAGTAATGTAAAGCCCCAATGTCAGTCATGCATATTATCGTTTATTACTTATACTACATATACTCCCATTATTAGTAGAAAACAATAGTTCACAATATGATGGTAAGTGGTCCGTACCGGCTATTGATCAATTACACACGCGTTTGCACCACGAGGCGAATTTTTAATGTCTCATATACTTAGAGGAGATTCCTTACCACATCATTAAAGTCAGAACATAGCGGCTCTTAACACTATTAATATTAGGCAGAATAAAAAGCTTGACGACCCACGTGGCGGAACGGTTACCATACAGATCCGACGAGCAGTGGGTCCCGGGTTCGATTCCCAGCTAGGCAGATATCTGAATGATGAGTTTGGATTTCTGTTCTGGGTCTGGGTGTTTGTGTATTCGTCTTTGTTTGTCCATAGCACCCACGGCACAGGACAAAATTCTACTGTCAGGCTATGAGTGTAGAAAGCGTCTTTTTTTGTAAAAATTGCGGAGATGGTGGCGTCGGTGTTGAACCACCGTGTTCTACCGCCTGTAAAACCTTGTATGAGTACCATTTTATACACTTTTAGAATGTATTTGCCAACATTGCGAGCGTCGCTGTAATGGTCGTAAAAAGTAATAATTAAATAAAGTTATTTGGGTAATAATAATTTGTAAAATATTGTTTCATTACTGTTATCCTCCCCTAATTGGATCATGGCGCGTTTTGCTGGATTTCGTTATTGCTGTAAATGAAAACATTTAACATTTTCGCAATTAAAGCGATATTTAGTTAAGTAGGCTTTATTTGTCCCTGTGGTTCCGGTGCCAGAATAGGGCTACGTCATTCCCTGCCTATCGTGGAAGAGTGGAAACTCGAATCACCTGGTTCATGAAGCTGTTACTGTCGTAGACACCAGATGGTGCGGTAAATCGATACTCTGACTGAACTCCGTTGGGACAGTGCGTCCAAAGGACTCCGACAGCGTTCCTCTGGAGATCCCAGAACTCTCCTCGTAGTGGGTAAAAATCCCACGTAACTCGACGTCACTCTCATGGCGACGGGTACCTCTTGAAGAATTCTCCCTCGAAACCAAAAAAAAACGGTGCCGTTTTATTGTCCTTAATAAAACCAGTAAGAGGCTAGAGCGCAGGCTACCGTTTAAATTCAAATAGGCACATACATACCTACATACTTAAGTCCATCAGCCACACGACGAATTTTCGAAAATAATATGACACAATCGTCAAAAAGACTGTATCTTTCTTATTAGAAGATTTTTTTTACCTCACCTTTGCCACAATTGAGTGTGTTCCTTTTTATTTGTCACATGCATTATTTGTTTACAGAAGTATATAAGGGCCGTAAATTTATTAAGCGATTAATAGACATTAGACACAATTCAACTATAATTACACAAAATAAATTCAAAACAAACTATAATTATCATGTTTGTCATAAAGCACCATATAATAGAATGTTATTATTATTATTTTAAACAACTGGTTGTTTATATTATAAATAGAGGCTAATTTGTTAGGCACTGTGGTAACAGTAACAAATTAGCCTCTTTATTGTTGTTGTAACTGTAATTTAACCTATATAGAAAAGTTATTTAAAATAATTTACATATTATTTACTTTTTACTTACGTTTAAAACTTCTAGAACAAATTGTGATTATTACAAATACTTTATATTAAGTATGTTTATTATTTTTGTGCAAGTCACAGGAATTTTGTAAAGCTTCTGAAGGGCTGGTAACGCCATCTATCCAAGGCGTGCGTAAACCGAAACTTTCAGCTTTCAAACGTTTCAGCCAGCTGAACGTCGTTTGTAATAGTGTCGTGAAATGCCGGCAGGTGGCGCTACTATACGTATCTCGCATCCGATGTCCTATATATTACGGGGCTTTGTTTTAAATATGTACTCTTACCTACCACATACTTTATGCTGTTTATTCCGTCAAAATAATTAAATATAAGTTTTTAAAGTAATAGCTAGCACATTTTATGTCAGTATTTTCATGGAAAATATTTCCATACAGAATAAGCATAAACATTTTCAGTCGACAGGTACCGCGCCCCGCCTTCAGGGCGTTGACGTCACACGGGCGACGTCAGCAACTCGCTCCCCGCCTCCTTTCGCCCCGCTAACCGGAATTTTAATGTTGCCCTCAAAAGAACAATGGGTCCCTTTTTCTACAGTTCTGTGATTTTACAGGTAGCAATATATTATGCTTTGCCAATAAAGAAATGATAATGTAAACAAACACGTTTTATTCTACAAAAACTAGTTAAATTTGAAGATGGTAGAACTACAATGATTTGAATTCAGCATCACCACTGCTACACCTATTTATGCCTAATAAAAGATCTGCTGCGTTCTGTTTGAAGGGTAAAGTACATACTCATCCGAGGCGTTTCAACTCAGTCCTCATGTAGCAACGTTTCTATGATCGACCATATGTAAAATTCTACTCTTATCTGGAGTTGATGACAGGTGTATATGGGTGACAATGAACACTTACCATTTGGTGGGTGCATGCTACTATGCTTCTTCTATTATATAACAAAAACATGCTGTTCCAATTTAGGAAAGCTTAACCCGCCTGTCGGAAGTGTACGTAATGATAACAAACGAATTCTTCATGTGACCCCTGAGACCAGGAAACGCAAATGACGTCGTTCAAGGACCAATCACTTTCAAGGTTGCCCGATCTTTTCTGACATAATTCATAGTACGACATTTAATACCTAAGTGTGTTTGGTTAGTTAAATTTAACAAATGAATCATTTTACTTTTAGAAGTACTCGTATTTTTAATTTTTGGAATAAGGCCTGAAAATTTGATAAGAAAAAAGGTTTTCTATTTATTACGGAATAACATAGGAAGAAAGGAATCATATTTATAAATAATTAGTAAGTATATAATTTTAATAAATTTGTATAGCGTCTATACAACAACACAAGCGTAAATATTAAACCGTCATTATACATTATTGAAATCGTGGAATACTCAAAAACTCATTAATAATTCGTTGGTAAATGTTACGAAAGGTTAATTGAAACCCCATCACGGGAGCAATACTACTTGTAACCCCAATATTTGCATTGGCACGGCTCGGGCAAGGTCAACACCGGGTAAAACAGCTGGGTCACAAGATGTAATAAGGTATAGTACGCTATATGTTAGTCAATAGGGTAATAACGCTTGGAATAATGTCTTGAGTTTGAATACTGCGACTCCTCTGCGCAATGAGATCGCGGGTTCTATACCGGTTATACGAGTATATCTAATGAAGAATTTAGATTTGTTCTGGGTTTGGGTGTTTGAGTTATATCCATAGCACGACACAGGAGGAAGTCCAGTGGGACTATGAGTATATAAAGTATGTATTTTTTCTCTTCTGCGTTAGAAGAAGGCGAAGAAGTTATACTTTACCATATAAAAGTAGAAATAAGCAATCTACTTTATATGCATTTTTATATATCGAAGATCTAATATCAAATCATCAATCAGTATCATATATCTATAGATCGAAGTAAAAAACGAGCATGCAGTCCACCTGATGGTAAGTGGCCACTGCCGCCCATGGACATCTGTAACCAACCCCAGATAAGATCAAGGTCCTATTTGAGGTTGACCACAGATGCGATGCTACCCATGAGGACTAAGTTGGAACGCCTCCGATAAGTATGTCTCCCTTGCCACACCCTTTAGACCAAAACACAGCAGTACTCAACACTTATAAGGCAGAAATAGATGTGACGGTGGTGCCGCCGAAGTCGAACAACATAGAGTTCTACCACCTTTAAAACGTGTTCACAGCTACCCGTGGGCCGTAACTGTTACATCTTATGTCAAAGGTACGAAGATACGGTAAGGTTTTTCACTTACGTTGACCCTTGCCCTTCAAATCAGAACAGTACTTGACACTGCTATTACAAAGGAGAGATGGGCGTGGCGGTCGCGCCTCCATAGATATACAATGAAAGGTTTTACCACCTTGCAAATTATACATTACAGCAATATGGCTCTGTAGTGAGTGGGTTTGAAGGCCGCATATGCGCGTCACATTAATCTTTAGGGGTTCTTTATATGCATGTAGATATATGGTATATCTTAAGGTAGAACTTGCGATCTATTTGAGTATGTGTTTGTATTACGAGGATTGTATACCAGTTTTGCTGCATCCTATGTTTATACTATGTTGTGATATTTATTGTGTGTGTTATTTTAATATATGAACAAATGAGAATAACATTCAAAATGATGATGAAAGTGTAACTATAGATATACATAGATAAATAACGAATTAATAATCATAATAAGTTATGATAACTAGCACAATTCATTGTCTTGAACGCAGGGTAAAAACATCTATACAAATAAATAAAATTGATTTTTTTCTCCATGCATATGGACGTATGCACGCCTTGCACGATACCTATAACGAAAATGCATTTATTTCTTTTTGTCTGTCTGCCTGTCTGTCTGTTTGCAGCAGTAATCTTTTTAACGGCTGAACCGATTTTGACGGGACCTTTACTGCAAGATAGCTGAAGATCTAAGGCGTAATATAGGCTACTTTAATTTTTGAAAAACAGCATTGCCGCGCGCACCACCCGCTTGTGAGCCCCCCGCGGGAGAACAGGATGACATTTATGTTTAAAAAAGTATTATTTTTTACTTTTTAAACGTGGGTAAAACCGTGAGGATCAGTTAGCTGTTAATAAATTACAAGATGACGTCATAACAACTTGGTTAAGTTTGTTGGGAAAAGGGCTCGGACGTAATTCGTAAAACAAATAGTAGCTTCCGTACTAAAGCAAGCGGTTGTTAGGGTGACGTTGCCAAGCAGTTCAAATAATGTTTTACAGCTCTTTATATTCTTGGATTATTGAAGGTTTTTTGTACATTAATAAAGATATTTGTGTTAAGCTTTCTTTAATAAACCGGGTTTTTTTACACGAATTTCTCTAATATTATATTAGGTTTTCTAAAACTACATGAAATTAGAAAATGTTGATGTTGGTACCTAAGGATTTACATACACACAACATACATATATATGTATATGGATGTACAAAAACGACTTTATTCCATTTACATTCGTGATTTGTAGTAATTTAAAGATCGACTTTGATTTTGACTTTGAATTTCATTTATACATGCATTTCTAACTAAAATTATATATGTATGTTTCAGTTCCAAAAGTTGGCCTTTTGTGAGTTCCAAGTGCCAAAGGTACCTACTTTACTACTTTACTTCACAGGTAGTGCTTAGAATCCTTTGTGGTTCGAAACCGGTTCGTTTGTTAAAGGAGTCATACTTATCTAGGCGTTCCAATTTAGTGGTCGCTAACCTTGTCTGTGACCATGATTAGCCTTACCTTACTAATCTTATCTAGGGTTCATTACAGATATTAGCACGTATGCATGGGTGGCAGTGCCCATTTTCCATGAGTTGGAGTACATACTGAATTACTCATCTTTAATTTAAAAAGTAATACAGACTTATTGCAGTTATTTTTGTAATATATGAAAAGGATATTTTTAAATTCTTGAACTATTAATTGACTATCAGAGACCAATCGTCTGGCCAAAACAATAGTTTGTCACCTTAAAGACAATAGGTAATTAATTAAATAAATTATTTTTTATGTTTTTGGAGACAATGAAGTAATTAAAATTTAAAAATCTTTAAGTAATTAATTTTAATTTAATTTTGACAAACCCATCGTAAAATTGAGATCGTTATCACATTTTATTTAGCTATTGTACTGTTTATTAAGATTATTATGATGAAATAATCATTTGTAAAGATTAATTTCTCAATATATAAATAATTAATGGCTATAAAAGCGAAGCGACTGTACTAAGAACACTTGATAGAGTCTATTATGCTTGGCGTTTACGCAATGCGTCCCTATATTTTAGAATATATTATTATCATATTCATATACATAAAAGTATTCATTCTAATATTGTGTCTGGTATATGCTATGTTAAATATGTTATTGAAATGAATATGTAGAGAAAACCTACTCCCCGCAAGTTCAATAAAAATGCATTTGTAATCCGTTTTCCCGCATTGAAGTTGCGCGCAGGGTTGGCAGCGTCACATACAATGCTCATGCAGAGATTTAACTTTTCTCTTATAGGCGACACACTAAATGCTAAATTATTACATACCCAGGTTGTAATAAAGTCTACTTACGTACATACGTTCATAATTTGTAGTACAGAAACACAAATGTTCCCGGAGTATTCCTAAACTTTCCACGTTAACCTTTAATATAGTAATTTCTGTCAAGATTTCGTAACGAACTAACTCCATAAGTATGCAAATATTGTAATGAGAAAGCGGCAATCTCGTCGCGCAATCGTTTGCGTACACACTGGAATTCAGACGACGTTCGAGCTACGTGCGTAGGCCCGCGTAGACGTCGTAGCACTTCGTAGCCAGATTACATCATACGTCAGGGTTCATTAAGCTTACATCAACTTCACTTTAATAGTACTTGACTATAATCTTTCCCATAATTCAAGGCATACTTAACATAAAAAAGTATTTGCAACTTATATGTTTAGTGAAAACACAGAGATACTTTCATATATGTACTATATACGATATACAATATTCGTTTCATACGAAATTACATACGAAAGAAATTCCAATTAAACCTTTAATTTCCACGCGTTGTTTTATTAAGAACAAATATTTGTCCTTAATAAAAGCATTTTAATTTAAACATTAAAACAACAGAAATACTTAATATTCAATATTATTTTATCTTCTTCACTTCTCATCTTCTACCTTTGTAGTTATGCTACGGATTCACTGTGGTTGCGCCGAGGTCGTCCAAGATGAATCTTGCTATTTATGGTATTTCAATAACATAATCATTTAATGCCCAGGTTTTAAGGATCAATTAAGTCCAGGAGCACTAGTGACCGATACCTAGGAACTGCAGCTCAAAAATCGATTAAGTTCCAAACCGGAGTTGAGGTCTTGAGGTGGAGGGCTCTCGTGGAGTTTTTGAGTACGTTGGGGGTCGGCGGGGGCGCATGCGCGGGGCGGGGGCACGCGCTGACGTCACGCGGCGCGCCCGGGGCGTCGCGACAGTGCCTCCCGCGACCGCGCGACCAGTCACGCGCGACTCCCGCCCCGAGTTGTCTCAGCACGATCACGAGCTTCCGATGTTAATTCTATACAAAACACGATAAAACAGTAGCCTAATCGCTCACGGTCGCCCATACCGGCCTGATGGACGTGATGTGTCAGTTGCGAGTGTTGTGGCGCGCTCATCTTGAATACTAAATCATCATAAGTATTACTAACTATAGACTTTTAGATACCCGTAAATGTAGAGCAATGAACATCCTCAATTAGCGGTTATGTTGTTCAAGGTTACTGACGGACTATACGTATAGATAACCATATGTATATCCTATCTATTGACTTTAGTGCAATGTAGACCTTATAGACAGTAGGAGGTCCTTATTACCGGCTTATTATTGTGTTTCGTTTGTGATCACTAAATATTTATAATGTTTACAAAATTAATTAATGGCCAGTGCACCAGCTTGCAATTAAATAAAATCAAGATTGTGATATTAATTATCAAATACCTACTCGTAAAATTTATTCTGATATTTATAATATATATAACCTATACAGCGTATATAGTCAAAAGTTATAACAATTTATTTTGTTTATATACGTATAACTTTCCATGTTGTGTTATTTCATCTGTGGTTGATTAGAGAATGTTGCACTGCGCACTACATTAGGGTTGCGCAATGTTATATGCAGCTTTATGCATTAAAAATTATTGTAATTAGACAATACGTTATACAAACGATTGTCTTATGACATTCTATGTCATAACAATCATTTATTATCACTGTGTTACCAAATAACCGTATGTGATCATATACGAAACAAATTCAAATATAAAATATCAATTACTTATATAGCCTCTTTTCATTATTTTTATTATACAAACATTTTATTAACTAAAATTATAATTTCATACATATATTTGTATGTTAAATTATATGAATATTTTAAAGTGATATGTTAGGAAGTTCATTGAACTCAAATACTAACACGCAGTAAAGTATATATCGGATGAATATACATACATTTTATAGCCCCGGTTCGTCGAAATATGTTAAAAGTAGACCACTACATTTGAGATGCTACAATTTCTTTATAGCATCAATAAAACATGAATATTTATCTGCTACATACGCGTAGCGACTTCGTTTCATCACTCTATCCAATTTCGTTCCTGCCCTTGAGCTTATTACAAGGCAAGACGGGATGTACTCGTATATTTGTGCGAGCGTCAGCAATAGGCCGTTGGCTAACAAGGGCTAAATCCATCCCTGGTTCACGGTCTTGCCAAATTTTCACAGAAGCGGTCACGAGATCAGGGGATAATATCTTTATCCGTTGTTGAGTAAAACTTTTATCGGGCTTAGATCTGTGAGCTTTAAATGGTTGTGTTTCTTAGTCCTCTGTTGTTTATATTGTGAACTTGACTATAAAGGTCTACATTATATCTATAGACTATAAACTATAAATTACTTTGGTATATATGTATATCTTATATAAACAAATAGGTTTATGCGAATATAACTAGAAACTAATATATTTTTTGGATTTATAACAGTTAAAAAATATTTATTAGATAGATTTTAGAATTCCAGATGCATAGGTTTACCAAAAGTATTGTATGCATTCTCATTTTGTTGTACGTAGCATACTAGTAAGAATATAAAAATAACATAACATCCGTTTAAGTTTCGTTTTCCAATATTTGTCAATACAAAGTAATGATATTTTTGTAACAAAAATGTTGTGTTTGCTTCCGAAGCGTTCCAATCCGCGCTCATGATTTAAGCGAAACCCTTTTCCATCTGACTGTCACATTTTGACATACCTGTAATCGATTTGAAAAGGTCAAACGACGGCTGGGCCCTGCCTCGTGTAAGGGATGATATCAATTTTATCCCTCGTATTTACACACTGTCGTGTTTAGATTTAAAGTTTAAATTGGTTGTAACAGGATTAAAAAAACTGTTTATTATACGGATTTTTTGCACATGGACCGACAGACATATATAGTCATAGATAGACATTGTAGTAATCATACTCGCATTTTTTTCTGTATCTACATATACTTCAATTATCTATGGGTAGATCCTTTTGCTTTAAATCATGCTCAAATATATTTATAACAGTATGTTAACAACTTTAAGTTATTCATGTAATTATATAAATATAGTATGTCAATGCTTATAAAAGTGAAGTTGTAAGTGTCGTACTACTTACTATGTAAAATACTTAAGTTTGTATATTATAGTTTATTGGTGATGTAAAGATAACAACGGAAGCTCGTGCTAGAAGTACAAGTATGGTAATTAAATGCAATTCAAAATGAAGTGATATTACAGTGCCACTAATTTAATACAATGCAATAAGTAATAAACAGTGCCAAAATAAACTACTTTAACTACATGCGAGCTCAAGATTGAGAAAGGAAGATTGTCAATAAGAAAATGACCTGATTCCTAAACTAAAATTGTAAAAACACCAAGTTTATATAAAGTACCGTTGAAAAATAAAGCACACTAATACAAAAAAGAAAAAGTAACAGAAGAAATCTTTCTTGAATAAACGAACATTAAGTTTAAAACAAAAGATTCCTAACAGTCCAACAGAGAAGAAAGTGAAACTTACGCTACTGATAACAATCAAATTACACCGGAGTTCTCGACTCATGAACTGTATTTGACCTTTGTACCAGAAAGTTGGAAATATGAAGACAGTATGAGGCAGTGGAACCGTTGACCACTTGTGCAAGGATAGAGCAGTATGGGCAAGGAGTGAAGGAGCGGCGCGCCCTGGGCGGGGGCGGCTCCCGGCACGCCGGCTGTGATGCGATGGGCCAGGACTGGTGCTTCCGCCGCAAGAGGAAACGCAGCAGCAGCCAGGATGATACCCACCCGCATCACACCCGGTAAATATACTAAATTTCTATGTTAAAGCCCGTCTGCGTATCACATCCGGTAAAAAATGTAGAATTATTATATATTTATCTATAAATGTAATCTCTTTGAATTATGCGAACCGTCTGAAAAATCTCTTCATGATCAAATTATGTATGTATGTCCTGTCGATTATCAAATACAAATTTATTGCTAACCTTGACAACTATTAGAAAAATTCGTACATGGTTTCATCCTCGTAAATCCTCATACATAAATGTTCCTTACCACGCCCTGCAATACAGAAAAAAGAAGAACAAAACCAACGCGACTAGAATTGATATGGCTGTAGTATTAGTGTTGTCGAACAAACACTGCAAATAAGCTCTTACTAATACAAACACAACAATCAATGTTTATTTAAGAGAAATTAATTAAAATCATCCAATGCAATTGTTTACCGTAAGGTTTAATAGACTAATGCTATAGACGGGACATATCACTCATAGGTCGATGAACGCTGTTTCACGCACACTTGAGATATTATCACTTGTAATACAAACACAAACGTAACTATTGAATGTAGTATCTCTCAAGTGTTACCTTCAAACATCAGGAGCCGATAAAGTTCTTGAAATAAATGAAGAGTGTTCAAGTATAGATGAGATAAAGGAACACTCAGTCTTTCACTATAGTTGTGATTATTTGGAGCATCTGTAAAACGATTTGATAAGTAACCAAATAAAATCTAAGGCATCTTTTAAAAATGATTGTTATTGAAATAGATTTTTTTGAAGCTTGTTAAAATTGAAGTATTTAACAAAAAACACGCTAGTTAAGAGGAGCCTCTCAATCGGGGCTCCAAGGTTCAAATCCCAGGCACGCACCGCTAATTTATGTGCGTATTATAAATTAAGTATCACTTGATTTAACGGTGAAGGAAAACATCGTGGGGAAACCTACACACCTGATAGTTCCTAAACGTTCTCAAAGGTGTTTGAAGTCTACCAATTCGCACTTAGCCAACGCGTTGGACTAAGGCCTAAATCTGTTTCATAAGAAGAGATCCGTACCCAGCAATGGGGCATTAATGGGTTGCCAACAAATGACGACGACAACACTAGCTAATAAATACAAATATAATATTAAAAACTTACATGTAATCCTCTGTACTGGGATTAATACAGTATTCTATGATAAAATCTTATCAGAAACGAACTACACTTTTGCTCTATATACATATAATACATACATATATAAATTTTAAGGCACATGCGTTTATTTATTACATATTGAATCTTAAGATAACATTTGTGTAATATAAGTATTTGAGTAATAGTATTGTGGACTTTTATTGCCAATAAATTATAAGTTATCTTAACTTTTTTAGTATTCCCTATACATATTATTTCAAGATGTCCTCTGTTTCAAAGCGGTGTGGACGGGCGATCGGTCGTCGCAATGTAATTATCCGCGCTAATCAATTGCCGTTAACGACAGTGTGGCGATTCCTCTGTACTTTAGTCTTTATCTTATCTTCGATCCTAATCTTATCTTCAAACTAATCTGAAGATAAGTTTTACGTACATATCAGTATACGTATTTATACGATTGTAAAAGGTAGTCGAACCAGAATATTTTGATCGAAGTGATTGGTACTATTGCCACAACTAATTCTGACCTAACCACTTCTGATCGCGTTATGGTCGAAAGGTGTGGATGGTGGGTAACTGAAGTATACAACCAACTCAATCCTTAATAGTGACAATACAACTATGATTGGCTTCAAGTAGGACCCTTGACTACATGGAGATTGTTACATATATTCATAGGCGGCCTAGACAGCTTAGGAATCATCCGGTAGCAACAACCAGTATAATTTGAAGACATCTTTTAATGAAAATAAGCCAAATCAAATTTTATAATTGAAACATAAGTAATAAATCTATATTTTATAAAATTTGCACTTAAAAGCGGAAAATTCTTTTAACAAATTTTGGATCATCTAACTTTGAAGTGTTTCCGTAAACTTAGTAGAAGATTTTCATTGAATAACTACAAAAAGTAGCGGTAAATTAAATTGACCTTGATTTTTGAACCCTCCAAAGATGTTAAAAGTAGATAAATGACTTGAGGAAAGAAAAGTTTGTGAAACTAATTCGTTAAATCAAGTCAAGACTAATATTAAACACATAAGTAGCTACGTACACCTTAGTAGTACAAACATATCAAATGTTCTTCAACTTCCTACATCGATTTACAGTGCAATCAAGCCACAGACGTGGCCTGTAATTGCCAACGTACAATCCACCTCCAATTATCTACGACCACAACCTTAATGATAACATTGTACTATTATTTTGTTCCAACATGGATCGTACTGGGTCGTCAAGGACAACGGACTCATTACGCTTGTCAATTTTAACAAGTCAATAATCAACACGTCACGAGATTATGACGTATGAAATAATTGTATCGGTGCTTATATAGTAAAGATTTATATACATACATATGTAGGGCTACAGTTGTCTTTGTTATATATAAGACTTTTCAGCCTACAATCAAATTACATAGAGGTAGGTTTTGATGTCTGGATATCCGTGGTCCCAAAAAAGGCGTCCAGAGAGTATACATGGAGTGTTAGCCGGTAGGAATCGATCATATTCACTCCGCAGCCCTCGCGGCCAAGAGGAACCCATTAAGAATTTCCCCATGTAAAATAGGTGTGGCTGTGTTGCCTACTTTATACTTCTGCCTGATAATTGCTTATTGTATTGTTCTTGTATCCTCATATATTATTTTAGGGTGTATGAGATTCATACAAGAACCGTTTCAAGTTGCAACGCATTCTAAGTTAAATTACATACAAAGAGATATTAGGACAGGTAGGTTTTCGCTTACATAAAAGGTTCATGACCAATTTACACCATTTAAAAAAAGACATTTAGGTATACTAGATGATTCAGGCGGTTTCACCAGCGTTTGAAAAGTAAATCAATAAACTTGTCGCGAGATTGACACGGCGATATAACAAAATAAATGTATCCCACGGAAACCGCACATTTTCCCGGGATAAAAGTAGCATATATGTTATTCCGGACTACTATCTATGTCTGCACCAAATTTCATCTACATCCGTTTAGCCGTTCTTAAGTTATAGAGTAACATCCATCCTTCCATCCATCCTCACAAACTTTCAGCTTTATTTTAGTGAGATAGTAAGATAAGATTGGATTCTTCTATGGCTAAATTAAAAGTAATGGATATTACATCTATTGTATTGAGTTGCATCCGTAAGTAAAGGGCACAAAAGTCACGGCCAAGTTTACATACCGCGTGCTAGCAATCAACACCAGTAAATAAAATTGAATTACTCTGTGTGTGATTTGAAAATACTTCTCGATAGGTATTATTGTTTCATTATTGAGTTGATTTATTGAAATCTATAGTATCGATATAGATAAATAAACGCAGTATTTTTATATTTTTAAGAGTAACACCCGATTTCGACGATTTCTTAAATATGTAGTGTATTGTATACCCATGAGGACTAAACTGGAACGCCTGGTATAGGTTCCCCAATTTATTAGCATAGCTTATTTAGCTATGCTAATAAATTTAGCTTATTTATTAGCATAGCTATTTAATTTTAATTTAGCTTATTTATTAGCTTAGCATTCACAACTAACAATCATTTCTTACCTGTTAAAGCTTTTTTTTTATTAGATTACCATTTAAATTTATATTAGGTTCAACTGACCCTTGACCAAGAGAGCCATAGTCCATAACACAATAATGGAAGACCTAAACGAGTGTTTAAAGGTAGTAAAACCTTTCGTGCTTCGTATCAAGTGGCACCACTGTCAGACCTTTACTGTGCCGTAATGTGAAGGGTGTGGTTATGAAGAAATACAAAGCGTATACACACCAATATTGGATTAAAACAAGGGTCCATTAATGGCAGTGATAATTTACTATCAGGCAGCCTGGTTAATCTTTGTTTACTGCTCCAGTTTCATTAACTAAAAATCTAGACGTAAGTAACAAAGCAAGTTATTATAAAAATCAATAATATACTTGCTGCAGCAAACATTACCTACGTAGGTACTCACAGATTATAATTACAGTAATAATGGATAATGCTCAAATTTAATTTGGTATTTTAATCATGAATTTTAATTACCATGCATTTGTTAATTACGTTTAAGTAATTAATTTATATACGAAACGTAATAAAATATGCCTGTGCAAATTATTTCATAATTAAACCTTTAAGCGTCATAATTTATTTTAATATACTGGTGATAAAATATTTAACTGTTCGTCTTACGGATCGATAACGGCATAATTAGCTGGAAAGTCTTTGTTTAAATCTACGATGTATTGTCTCGTATCGTTATGTATCTTTACGTCAGATATATCATTCTTAAATGAAAACGTACAAAGGTAACGTACGTAAAGGTAACGTAGGGAACTGTAATCCTATTATGCTATGTTGTAGTATTTTCGATGTCAGTATTGTAATTCTTGCGCCGCGTCACTCATTTGTTCGGAATATTTCTTCTAACCTATTAAACTGAAATCAGTCAATTTCATGATCCGCGGCTAACTTCAGATCGCTAGTTAAGGTTCTCGCCTGACCTATATAAGAACGCACACCGTACGATTTATTAAAACGATCCTTGAGGCAAAGGTGTAAATACGGATTCCGTAGAGCGCCGAAGTGACTTGCGTCGTTTCCTACACGAGGGTTGGTTGCGTGCCGGCGTACGCATGCGGCTCGCCCCTTTCGACCCCCGGCAAAATGGCGGTGCCAACATGGCCGCCGGGCAGCCGCAGGATGCTCCGCGGCGCTGCTCCCGTCCGAAACAACGTTAGCACAATTTTTCATCGAACTGTATACCTTGACACGCACATCAACACAGACCCCGGTGTGATCGATTTATTGCCGTCAGTGCATCGACTCAGCTTCTTATACAAATCGCGCGTGCAACAAGTGATATCGGCTCGAATCTTGAGGTGGAGGACGCACTGATATTTTTTTCTAGTAGTGATGTGATCGTGGGGCGCCTTTAAATATAGAACGTGCCCTTTTACTGAGTGGCGGCGCGGGTGAGCCAAGGTGCGAGTGACGTCGACCGCTTCTGTTCCCCGCGCCGCGCAAACGTCAACAGTGCGGCGTCATGAGGACTGATCGTCGACAAACCAAAATAACATGAACTTGCTCGCTAACGGTTGTTAAAATGTGTTTATAAATCAATGAATCGACTCGTCATACATACTCCACGGTGGGTAGCGAGCCATGCGGTCTCATTACATTGAATGGAATTCGATTACGAACAGATGAATGGTAGCAGATAGATTCGCTTAGTTATTAACTATAGATATGACGATAACATGAGTGTATCAATCGTAGATCGCGTGGCGGCGCCTCAATGTTCCCAGTAGAGTGCCGGTCGCGTCCGCGTGTGCCGATCGCGCCGAGTAGCGACGCACGTGTTTCATGTTGGCAATGCAGTGAGCCGTTCCGGGCACGGCGTATCTGTCGCGAGTGACTGTTGCGTGTCGATAGACGTCGACGTTTTAGTGTGAAAGCACCGATGCACTTGTCACGAGAGTGTTGGAGGGCGGGAAGGAGACGCGTGCGGCGTGTGGCTCGATAGCCGCTATGCTGACGCTTGTATTCGCGGTGTGGTCGGCGGCCCGCGCGCTGGGCTGGTCGTGCGATGCTGTCACTTCCCCCGAGACGGAGGAGGCGCCGGTGCTGCCACGACTGCGCTCAGCTCGCGCGTCCAGCGACCTATCCACTCTCAGCACCACCACCACCAGTTCTAGCCAAACTAGCAGCGGAGATCATAAGAGGTCTACGCATTGTAACATTTGCAAATTTGTCTACCATTGACTTTCGAAACACATTACTGACATTTACAGCTTATACAAATTGTATCCTTCACATAAAATTCTAAACAATAGGTAGACTATCAATACCGAACTATTCTAGATAAATGTTCAAGTACTTTTTTAATACTTAAGTAAGTTCCTCTGACCAGAAAAAAAAACAGATAATTTGAATAATTCTACCTCTGTACCTGTACTGTCAACACACACAAACATATACACATATACACACTTAAACTCAAAATCATAAAAGTAAACATCTACTTATCAAATAATTTAAAAATGGTCTTCTATTGTACTTACACTTTATTAGTGGGAAGTATCTTTATTATAGTAATAAAGCCATTATACGTAATAAGCGATTCTTCTACTGTAAACAAAACAGTTACACATACATACATATATTTACAGTTAAACAAAGAGATACTGTTTGTTATATTCATTGCAAGCAGATTTTTGACAGTTTTAGAAATATAAACATTAAACATTAATGAATAAAAAAAATATAAAATCTCATAGCAATACCTCAGGACGTCACTCATTGATCAAAATTAATCAATGCATTAAAATCAATAGTGATACCTACCTACTTCATATCTGAAAAATGCATTAAGTAATCATTTTATCTTATAGATAGAAATGTATTTCAGATTAATATAAAGAAAGAGACTATAGTATAAAAGCTATAAAAATAAATTAAATCAATATAGGAAGGTGTAAACCATTTCGTATATCTAGTTTAATAGAAATTAGCCCGTAGTTACCGATATATCTTATAAGATACAACACCATCTATGTACATACATATCAATAATAACATCATTTCACTCCGTTAATATTAATAAAAGTTAAGGAAAAAATATAATACCACTCAGTTCTTAATTAAAAAGTAGTGCAGGAGAAGCTATAAAGAAGGTACATCAAAGGAATAAAGATATAGTACTAAGAACAGATACCTATGTAAAATATTACGTTGTATATCTATTTTTAATGTTGTCTTTTAAAGAATATTTCTCTAACTACGTGCAAGTGTCTCTATTAGAAGCAGGAACGTGATGCGATGCAAGTAAATTGTCTTGCGTCAATTACCGTATATTGTTATCTCTTGAGATCGGATGACGTTGATCATCGCAGAAGGCCGCCAACGTTTTATAAATTATCAAGCAGATAAAACAATGATGCAAATAATCTCTCTCATTCATACCCATTGGAATGTAAGATTACCTGTCATTACGATAAATGATATATATAAATTATCATATGATAATTATTTATCATAAGCTAATTTGTGTTACTAATCAAAGCAAAAGGGATACGTCATCAACAGCAGATACATAAATCACATTATTCTTAGCATTCAATTTATTATTTGTTCTAACTCTATGAATTTACTAGTATTCATACAGATTTACTCATATACCAAATTCAAATTGAGTTACTCGTATTTTTTGTTAGTCTATATATTCAGTATACGGTAATAACTATTCTTATAATCTTTCGCTACAGGTTGAAGAAAAAAATTAAAAACATACATTGTCCGTTTAACTCCTCTATGGTCTTGCAATGTTAGTTATCCTTGTAGGCACGTACTATAGATAAGATAATAGACATTCGAATATCCGTTATATTGTAATTTTCAGATGACATTGGCCTATATTTTGCTAAAACTATATCATCATTGGAAACAATATAGTAACTTCGATTCAACTTTAACTGTATGATGCTTAACATATACATGAGTATCATACTATTTACTGGGATGAAGGTTGTCAATATGCTAATCAAGTTTATAATCTATGTTCTTAATTTCATTGAGATCAGTTTAGCCGTGATCCAATAACAAAAATCCGTTCATCCAAACTTTCGCATTTATAAGAGTAGGAGGACTTATGATTCTGATCCAATTTCGACCACTAGAGAAACTGTACTTAGTTTAATATTATACCAAAGAAAAAACTCAAGGCCAGTCGGAATAGCTGCGTATTTCATTTCTATTATCTATAATGTGTAAAAGCCCAAATTGTATAATCGAGTTTGTTTATTTGTGGATCGAGGCCAGAATGTATCATAGCCAAGTTATGCAATGCAACATTTTTTCTTGGCGAATTTAGATAGAGATGCGCTATATTCAGACATCAACTCAGAAACCCACACTCGATATACACTTCATATTTATTTTAGAAAAATTAACTCATTAATACACCAATGATAGTTATGACGTCGTACTCTTTTGTATAGAGAAGCGTTAAGAGATTAAACCGCAACAGTGGCTAATTATGAAAGAACATGAAATTGTCAGTAACTGACAGTAACTGTTCTCTTAAAACTGTTTCACACCAAACATGCAACTATACACTGTTTAGTTACTTGGTTTACAGAATTATTTGTATATAACTTTTTTTTTCTTGAATCATACATACCGATCACCAAATTTGACAAACTTAACTAAGCAAAACTTCATTTACAAATTCCTTATAGGTATATATTTTATATTATATGGATTCATATACATATTCTATCAGTCCGGTATTAAAAAAATATTACGTGTAAGTGTCAGTAATGTGTTTCGAGAAAAGGTATTCTTGACTAAATAATCCTAATTGATTCATTACCAAAGCACTAATCATACATGATTAGATAGATACTTTCAAAGTGATTAAGTGAAGCATATAAAAACCTTTTAAGTAATTTACAGTGTGACGTTCACATCATAATTACGTAAAAATTAAATGTATACATGTATGTGAGGGTAAAAATTATATACATTTGACATCTTTAACTACTCTTGAATGAAATGTATTCATAACCATTTAATATTATATTTAGTCTCTACATTTGGGATTAAATTTCCATTTATTTACAACAATACAATTTCATGCAAACAATGTGATGTATACGAATCAATCAAATTTCGAGCTGTTGTATATAAATCAATCAATCAAATGAGCTGTGTGGTTGGTGGTGCTGACATCCGTGACGTTCAGGTGGAGTGAGACGCCGCGACGGTGGAGCGCTCGTGGGGCGTCCCGACGCCCGCTGCGCCGGCAACCGGTGTCCGCTAGGAGACGGACTACGGGCAGGTACTTGTATAACTTGGGGCTTGAGACGTTCATATATCGCTGTACTACTGTGTGGTAGTTAAAGATGATACTAGAATATTATCTTAATAGAAACCCGTTTAGGATGCATTGACATTGATACCCATATTGCTATTTTTTCACTCTTCAGGCACCATATTTAAAAATTATGTAGCCTATATCACTATGCCAATTGAGACGAATCCAACGAAGGTGTCGTGTTTCGATTCGTATGTTAAAATCCGTCAACCCGTTTCGACTGTAGGGTGGACCAAACAGAAATATGTACATATAATATACATAAATACGCACGAAAAACATTACCTTCCTTCTGACGCAGTCGGGTAAAAAGTAGCGTGGTTCGACCATAAATGTACTATCGCCACAAGTATTTCTAGCGCGAAGCAATTCTTGCCTATCATATAGAAGAGTGTAGAATGATAATGGGTGGAAGTGGCCACTGACTATCAGGTTGATTTGATACTTCAAGCTTATAAAAAGTAATCAACGAACCAACCGTAAACTTTTTCACGATGATTTTCGGATAAGAAACTCGAAAGTGAAAGACGAAATTCGCAAACTATCATTGTATTAGTTTGCCTATTAGTTAAGGTATTTGAATTTAACACAAATATTATTGGCAATTCTTTAAACTTTTCTTTTACATTATTCAGTTTGAATGTGTACAGATATGGTTGAAGATACAATGCATGATTCAGAATCGGCATTCAATCAATAACAAGTTTTATGTGTTAAGACGAAAATACTACTTAGAACTAAATGTTCATTATGTTCACAGAGTATAACGACTATACAATATTAACGGTTAATGTTTTATAAATTAAATCAACTTAAAGTTCATGCAGAAGCTCGTTTACCGTTAGTGATAAAATAAATTGATTCATTATAATTATACGCTATAATGAATAACCGCAATGGATAATAATATTTTGTTTTTAAATGAAGCTTTAATTATACAAGCTGAAAATAAAAGAACTTTTTATACAGTTTTAATCATAAAATCAATTAATTTCTCCACTAACATTTTGCAGGAGCACTAGTGGAGCAGGATCTAAGTAATTATTACAGTTGTAATTATTATTTGCTTAATTAGCAGTACGTTTATTTATATGCACAGCTTTCTTAGACAATTAATTAAATTGAAGTGTCTGTTTGTGATTTCAAAATAACATTTTTACTTAATGCATATAAATGTATCCACGATATTTTTGTCTGTCTGTCTGTCTATCTGATTGGCTGAGCTAATCTTCTAGACGGCTGAACCGTTTTACTTTATGTTTAGATATTTTTTCCCTTTTACTTTTTTAACGCGGGTGAAACCGCGGGGCTCAGCTAGTACTTCTATAAAACATACTTCGACTACTTATTGCCAATTAACTAAATAAAGATTAATTTAAGGCTTTTTGAAAATTTTCATTAAAAAAGTATAATTAAACTATACAGCCTATGTTACTATAACAATTAAGACGAAACGATGCCTCATATGCCAAAATCCACTAAGCCTTTTAAACTGTAGAGGGTGCCAAACAAGAGACATATGTACATACCCTGGAAAAAACATTAGCCTCCATCTGACGCAGTCGGGTAAGAACATTATATTTCTTTTGACGCAGTCGGTTAATAATGGCATATTGTCTCTGTTTGAAGGTTGATTGCAGTCTCCATATAGAAACATGGAGACGGAATATAAATCGTCACTTAGTATTTAGCGAACAGCAGATACATTTGCAATGTAAAACGGATACTTACCTATATCGTTTATTTAACAACAAGTCTTTGTAATCTTGAATTTCGATATGTAATTTTGTACTCTTCTCTTCAATATTCTGGAACAAATCCTAAGTTATTAACAAATTCTAAATTCTATGTTATATATTTGTAGTACTCTTTTGTTTAGCAAATCCCGATTTCTAATGTCATTTCGGATTCTTCTGTTCAATAACAAATCCCATTTCCTAAGACGAGTTCCACTGCGATGAACTTGCCCCACTCAACAGTTCATTGTCACGCACTCTTATCGCAGCGGGCAGGCGCTTCAGTAGTGCCAACAATAGATCTACCGATTAGTCTCACCGTATATACGACGTTTGGTACAATAACAAATGAAGTAGACCTACGAGTAAGTAATTTAATTGATTGATTTAGCTGGGGTATTTTTATGACTGATTTATTGGAACGAAGTTCCTTATCGCGCGTTGTGAAAGGGGGCTTGACGGGAAAAATTCTTACGAAAAGTTGTCACGACACTTTTTGTCGCATGTCGCTTGTTTCTCTGTCTGTCTCTCTCTTATAGAAAGCAAGCCAGATATTTTCATTTCTATTTCGCATTGAACAGTGTGGTGTCGCGACGATTATTTTTGTTAAGTGTATACAGGTTTTTTGTAAATAATAAAAAATAAAATTTTATTACAGTTCCTTCACTAACTAATCGAAAGGATCTTCGTTACATCCAGGTGTCCCTTGACACCTCTCAAGTTTTTTATACACATCTGAGTTTGTCAGGCACGGGCCGTGGCAGACACACTTAAAATACGCGACCACTAGTTTTTAGTGCGTCTCAAATAATTACAGAATTTGGACGGCGTGACTCGTATTGATATCAGAAAACATTTACTATTATTAACAGATATTTTGCTAATAAATATTTTCCTATACAGTGTGTATGGACATATTTATAACGTAACATGGATGCGTTTGCACTTTATTAGATAAAAAATATCATCCGTGTCTGACACGTTCAATATCTTCTTACTTATTAAGCTTTACATTTATATTCATATGGATGTAGTGACAAGCTCTCATGCTGTGAATAATCACGTATCAACCCAACGATCGAACACACTATCCTTCAGTGACGCACACGCAGAATTGCAGGCATTACGAGATAATGAGGATAATTGACATAAATCATCTGTTTTTGCGTGTTAATAATTGTTCACGTATCATTTAAAATTGTATGCCTTGCCGACCTTTTCAATGTAAATGCTCCTGCCCACTTCCTGTGCGTATCGTATGGAGCTACGAATTAACTGTACATAAATCGATCGAATACATTGTTTAAATCAACATACACGGTAATCGTTTAAGCGAATACATACATAGATACACTGGATCTCTCGTAGATAGAAGTGCTCTTCGCTCTCAAAATAGAAAGCCAGAAATAGACCATATACACTTTCTTCTTCTTATAACTTAAGTGAGGTTCTCTACTTAGATTCAATTAAGTACTTGAAGGCACCAATTATAATTATAGTTTTCACTAGGAATTATAAACATAGGTATATGTTGGTATTTTTTTTTATATTAGCTTTGGAACGATCCCAACAAAATAATTTTGCAATAAAATTTACATAAGAATGTATTTATATATTTTATACAAACTGCTTTAAAAGTCATTTTATCGAATGTATAGATATTTTATGTACAATTTTCAGTTCATAAGAAAATTTAATCAAAAGGAATGTTAAAACACGGTATTATGAAAGTAAAATGGTCCAATTAAAAAAATACCTACACATAGTAAAGACGTCACGTTTTACGGCTTCGAATATGTCAGACAGAGGCTATAAAGTTTATTTGCTTTATAATGCAAAAGTGGCAGAGAGAACTCCATTCACTTCGAAAGAAAGCGGCAGTTAAATTGAGGAAGTGTAGTAATGATAAGGATCAGGTATTTTTTAATTATACAATTATATTTATTGGATGTATAACTCAAGTTGTAATTACCATTACCATAGAATTAAGAAACGATCTGTAAACTAAATATTTCTGGTAGTTAGTAGTAGTAGTTGTGAACTCTATACAACTCTATGACTATGTACCATTTATATTGTTATTTATTGTTCTTGTAGTCCATAGAACTTACAACACAGAATTATATTATTAAGTATTTTAATGATAACAATAACATGAGTGTAAATAATGACGGTATTATTACTTAGTAAGTAGAGAAAAATATTTAAAGTTTTTTTATGAAATAAAATAATCTAATAGATGTTAATTTTGTTATTCAGATAAAACTCTATCTAAAGCTAAAATTACCGCTTATTTTTACATATCATAAAATTACATACATACGTATAAAATATTGTAAAAATACTCTAAAACTGCTTGACATGTGGTGACTGACCTTGTTTTACGACAAAATTATCAAGCCAGTAGCATCCTATCTTTTCATAGATTTCCTATCGTTCACGCCAGACGCATGCATGTCGTGAAAAAACTACAGCGAATTAATTTAGGCTCGCAGAATGCTTGCAGACGGGCACACGTGTGACACGGAAAGTATCTTTACCTATTATAATATATTTTATTAAAATTCTACGTGCATTTTCCGGGTAAATACATAAAACGGTTGGTAGATAGATAGCTGTAGGGGGTAATACAGCTGTAGGGGATCAGATTACTGCTAATGGCTAGATTTGCAGTGATCTTACCTGTGCGAAAGATAGATAAATAAAATAGCACGCCTACATTTGCACAGTTCCATCAAATAATGCATTTTCATTATTATAATTGCGTCATTGTTCTTTGCATCAAGTTTATGCAAAAATATTGCTGTTTGTCTTGTTCGTCATGGCCTCGTTTTGATAGATACTTACTCGTGTGATTAGTTTTATTTTTTAAAAAATATATAGGCTATTATTTTTTTGTAATCCTTTAAATTTTAATAATATGATACGTACGGCTAAAATCAATGTTTAAAATTCAACGATACAATGACAAATATGTTGTTATATTACGAGTAAATAGTGATAATTAAAAACTGAACTGGTTAGCGTCGTAATAATTTTTCAAGAAACAAAAATATGTTTATTTGTCCACTAAGTGACCCATAGGATAATATTAGGAATATTATACAAGGCAGTGTTATTAATATTTTTTAGTGGTATATATTATTGGCAATAATGTTATTTTCACAAAATATAATACATGATGACGTCAGTAAAAGATTTTTCGCATTGCTATGCCTCATTCTTGAACGTATATCATTTGCCGTACCTCGGAAAAGTCTGCAGAAAACTTTATTACATTGCGCCTTGCATAAGTTAGTGAAACGAACTGACGACAAGTATTCGAAAGATTAAAGTAATACGCCAGTGAACCACGTACAATAAAAACTGTTAGTACTATACTAACAATAATTATAACTGGGTGTGCGTTGCAAATAATGAAATAGAATGATCTACAAGAAATATAAGCCACTGGCGCTGAAGTGATAACTTACTGTTTGTAGCAAAACTATTTTTAGCGTGAATAAAATATGGGAGGATTTGCAAGTAAGTAACTATCACCATCTAAGGATATGATCAACCCGAAATAAGATTAATATCCCGTATATATTATGAGGAGTAAATACAGCAGTGCTTTAAACTGCTTATCTTATACTACTAATATTATAAAGCTATAAGTTTATGAGGATGGATGGATGGATGGATGTTTGTTACTATATAACTTAGAACGGTTGAATAGATTTGGATAAAATTTGGTGCAGACATAGACATTAGTCTTGAATAATATAGGCTACTTTTTATCCCGGGAAAATTAGTAATTCCCGTGATATACATTTATTTTGTTTTATCGCCGTGTCAATCTCGCGACATGTTTACTGATTTACTTTTCAAACGCGGGTGGAACCGCGGGGATCGTCTTGTTATAAATAAATCAGAAATGAATGTGATATTGCCGGAAGCAGATAACAAAAGGTTCTACCTGCATATAAAATTGCCTATATATTTCATTACACATTTAATTCGTCTGGGCCCGCCTTTAAATTATCCGCGCATCGCGTAACGTAACTTCGATAACACATTTTCCGCTTCAACGCTACCGTCGGTTCGTCTTGATTCGTAATATTACTTTGGTTGATGACTTTACTTGAGTTTCTCGGATACAAATATCATGGGAACGGCATATTTAATTCGTCTGTCTGTCCTAAATTTAAAGGACTGTGTGACCTTCTGTACCATCAGAAGTAAATTAATTTGAAAATAAATATGTGCATTTTACTACCGTAATAGTTATAATGTAATAAGATATCATAACTACTAGTATTATTCTATAGCTTCGTATACAACCCAATAATCTTTAACAGCATTGCATAAGTGGCAACGGCATATAAATATGTACATATAATGTAGTTCTTTTTAATAACACTTACCTGTAACAGACCAGCAATTGAACCTACAAAGTCACTAGGTAACATGTTTTTAAGTTCAATAAGTTTTGTGAATGCTTATTATAACTCAGATAGGACTCAAAGCGACTATCATGTGCATTTTTAGATATATTTTTGTAGAAAGGGTTACATAAATTGCATATAATAACTTTATTTTAATTTAAGACCTTATTTTAAAAAGTTGATTATAGCTCTTAAAAGGCTGATTTATTTTTGGTATACCAATATATTTCACATAGTGAAAATAAAATCACATATCATAACGAAACGATACGGAAAAAAGCTAAACCACGTTAAAGCTCCCTCTTGCGACAAACATACGAACTACAAAGCAATGAAAACTCCTCCGCGCTCACAAGTAGTTTGTTTCAGCATTTTCCTCTAGATGTCTCTCGGTGCTTCAAACAATTATAAGGTTTAATATCTGGAGTTAGGATTTTCTTTGCCTCAAGCATTTCTTACATCTGAAATATTGAAAGAAATACTTATAATAAAAGAAATTATTAATGATTGATTGAACAAGGATTAGAGTGTACTTAATTAGTTCCTAGAAATGGTTGATGATTAATATTTCGCTAATTAAAATATTAGTAAAATACCTCTACGTGACGCAATTGATTCGTAATCCATATTATCTGTTTCAATTACTTGTCTAGGCATCAGATTAATAGATATCGTTATCAGGTGGTTATCATAATATATGTTACTGGGCGTAAATAAAAACTGATATAAACGTAATATCCTCAAATCATTGGTAATTATGTCGAAATCTTCGAAACGCAAACATCTGTTTCATATATTTATCAACATATGACTAAATTACTAAGGTAAGGATACGATATTTCATACAAGTGTATTTTTGTCGTCATACTTAATACGTGTAGCAATGTATCTTGCTCAGGTACATCTTATCGATTGCGTAACAAGTCCGTAGTTGTTACGTTTGTCTTGTCTCGTGTCTTCTTTGTTTATATCGTTTGTATTATCCTGTGTTTTTATAATTAAAGTAGCAAACCAGCATGCAACCCAACTGATGGTAAGTGGCCACTGCTGCCCAAGGATATCTGTAATCAATCCTAGATAAGAACACAGTTGAACACCAAGGTGTTTTTTCACCAATTAAACATTTAGCTAATTGGTTGTATTTGTTCCAGCTTCGATGTGGAGAACGGCGGGGGCGCGGGCGGCGGGGCGGGCGGCGCGCGCTCCCCGCTCGAGGGCGGCTCGCCGTCGGCGGCGCTGGTGCTGCAGGCGATGCCGCAGCGCCGCGAGTCCTTCCTCTACCGCTCGGACTCCGACTTCGAAATGTCCCCCAAGTCTATGTCCCGCAACAGCTCCATCGCCAGCGAGAGGTAAGTACATGTGTGTCGACAAGTACGAGCGATATGTGTCATGAATGTTTACTCATAACACTCAATTGGAATACTCAAAGGACTCATACATAAACAGAAGTAAATATTTGAAATATACGTAAAGATATGGTTTATCAAGGTAACCATTTTAAAGGTGATTCAAATTAGATTCCTACCAATATAAATGAAATCTTTACGTGGAACACAAAAAGTAAGAAATAAAAAATAAAAGTAAATATTTGAAATATGCTTAAAATATAGTAGTAAAAATATAAACTTACTTAAAAAATGATACACATAATAAAATAAGCTAAGAAAGTTAAAAGATGTTTGAAAAGCATTCAAAATTTTCTTTTGAATATAACATAATGGTTTTCATTTATGACACATGTTGCGGGGCCTAACTAATAATGACTTGTAAATATTAGGTACTAAAACTTAAATTTAACATATAGAATTAAGTATAAAGAACATATTTATAACTCTCCAATCAACCACAGCCGAATGCTCAAATGATTGACCTAAATCAAAACATGAAAAATATTTATTGAATTTGATTGGTTATTACAGTAAATCAGAAGCTTATTTTAATGAGTATATTTAATAATCAGTTTTATAACAAATATAAAATTGAACTTAACATTGAGTACTCGTCTGTGAATTGATAGACTCAAACCAAGAACTACTGTATAAGATTTAACATACAAAGTACCATAACAAAGCTTATTCGTAAACTTCAGTTACTGGCGAAAGAGACTCAGTCTTTTCAGTCTTATTAAAAAGACTCGACTCATTTTTACCGACTTACGACTCGACCGGTCTTTTAAGTCTTGAATCAAGTCTAGGCATAAAGACTACGTCGCAGTCTTTTAACCTTAGGATTGAATCAATTCTCAAAAGACATGTGAGACTAAAGCACTCGATAAAACGTTTACTAGGAATATTTTAAAATCGAGTGCAGGCTTTTAAACTGCATATATTGTTAATCAACAAAACAATAGTATGTATGGTATAATTATGGTACAAACGTCTTACACGACTCGGCTGACGCGAGTCGTTTCAGAATAAACGTACCTACTCGGCAACTGAGACATTATTATAGTAAAATTGAGTCGAATATTTTTATAACACTTGAAAACTGAGTTTCTATGATCATTAATTCTAGCGGCAGTTTTACTGCTGTGCCATTTAACATAAACATGACATGTCAAATAACATAAAAGCTACAACAATGCAAAGCGCATGAAATTTCAGGTTACTATGATATGACTATATATTTAATGGGTGATCGTAACTAGCAGTGATGTTACACAATACATCAAATATCCTACTGGTTCCATTATGTTCGAAAATATATGCAAATATGTGCACTTGGCAAAATATTATGAATAACAATTAAATAATACTTAAAATTTTAAGTACTAAATTGATGACATTCCTATTATGATTTTTGTTACATAAAAATTGTTAGGTATTTTGAGAACACGTATACGTCTGTCCGGCGCAGTTAAGTTATAGTACCTAAAATATTATCAAATTACTACTATATTTAAATAATAATTATTATTATCAACGAAATGTCAACAATAACATGATTCATAAACGATTGTAAAAACAGTATCACAAAAAATCAATGATTCATTAAGCGCAATAACCCGCTTAATACGGTTTTACTGACAAACATAAATAAATACGATTTCATTCCAAATACAAATAAAAATTATCTATGCAAATATTACATATTAATATGTTTTATTAATTCCAAATTACAATACCTTCTACAGTTTATTTTTTTAAATATCAGTTAGTCTGATCTATAGTGAAATAAAAATATTAATATGTTATGAAAAAAAATATGTTACATCATAATTATGTTGTTGTTGTCGGTGAACGTGTACAAGGTTTCTACTGTATGCTATATAAAGATTTAAGTGTCACAGTGCGGCACTATTAATGGAAAGTATTTTAGAAAATATAATTACGCTTTTCTGCGGCTCGCGAACATTTAATTTAACTTTTCTGTGTATAAGAGATTTTGTTCCTAATTATAATACTTTATAACGTTTCTAACAAATTGAAATCTCTTTGAAAGTTAAATCAGATAAAGTTACTTTAAATTATATTGCCTTAAATATAATATAAGCTGCTATATCTATACGATGTCGATGACATCATCATAAGAATTAAATATTTTATGCACATATGAAATGAAATAGTATTTTTCAATTAACTCAAATAATAGAATTATTTTCGAATATCGATTGAATCCTTTGGGAATTCAGGAACACAATGACAACAAACCCATAACTTCGGTTGGGACAGTCAACAAACCAATAAAATCGAAATGTAATTTAAAAAGCAGGGATGAAGATGTGCATTCCTTATAGAGAGATTGTAGAAAGAGTATGAAATAATCTACATAATCTCATCATAATCTGTGGATTTTTATAGCACTTACAAAACTATCTTAAATTTATGTTTTGAAAAAACATACTACCTTAAAAGAAAGGTCCTTTATAGATACAATATTTTGAGCTCATTTTCCATTTTAACTTATGATTTAATAACTATTACATGTGCTCTAAGTATTAACATAATTATATTTTTTAAATAAACATCTAACAGTAATATTTTTATGACAAAAATTCAAAACAGCGTATCTGGTAAATAAATTAAGCAAAATACATTATAGAGTAAGCATTAATTAATCATGATAAAACTAAGCCTTTGTTTTAGTTTCATTGTAAAATCAGGTCTATTGTACAAAATTAAACTTACTTAAGAGGTTTAATTTTATGATCTTACAATATTTATTATCAAACAACAGTTAGTTCAACAACAGTTTAGTTCGAGATTAATAATAATATGTAACTCGAGAGTAGGTTTACGTAAGCGGATAAATTTTATTAATTTTCGTATTAAATTCTTCAAATAAAAATGACGTTATGTTACCTTCTTAAATAGGTTACGAATTGGATTTTGTAAATATACCGTACTAGACATGATAAACATTTTTTTCTTTGTCCGTGTACAATCCCTGAAAAGATGACAATTATTTTTTATAATGACATTCAATTTAAATATCTATCTTAACAGAGAAAAAAACATTGATTAGGTATTTGATTATTATTTGTTACAAGTGGACAATTTTTCGTCTAAACAGAAAACGGTTTTATATAAGTATTTCTAATATACTGTACGTCACCTAACGTTTATTTATTGAGTTAAAATACCCTTGCGTCCTCTAATTGGGGTAATTTTATTATTTTCTATGTAAATTAAATACCTTCGCATATTTAAGGTTGGCTTTTCAGTTTACGTTAAAACTTTAACGTTTGAGCTTGGTATCGGGTTTGTTTTAAAACTTAATCCTTTTTCAAATTATGCGTTGTTATATAAATTGGTATCTACTGAATTTACTGAAATAATTTATAAATTGAACGGTAATCTATAAAAGTGCATCTATTTAAAAGAAGACAAAGCGAGCAAATGATCTGAAGAAAATATTTAAAATTCAAAGGCTCTTCAAATACACTACAATACACTATTTTGTTTTAAGTTCAGTGTAATTCACGGCAAATTAATAGCAATTACTAAGAAGAATATGTATGTAGGATATTTATATCATCATATATTATTCGAAAGCGTATATTGCCACAATGGCCTTACACTGGACACAGCTTCGGACTCAGGAAGCAAGTAAGCTATTCAATTATAAAACTCCGTGTATATGTTATGTCGACTAACATTTGAGTAGCAGCTTACTCACAACTGTCCACATAGGTATACTGGTGATAGCATGCATTAACTGGAAGATCTGTTGTCAAGTAAACCCTAAATTGTGCCGTCTGTTACGAATGTGTAAATTAATCGATGTATAGTTAACCCGATGCAACCATAAAATTATAGGTACTAATAATGTGTATAACATTGATATTGCAACGATATGTCTGATCATTATTTATTTTCATAGTTTGTAGTCATCTGTAGTCTCGTTTGGCAAATTACGGATAATTATTTGAGATTTACTTATAAGAAAAAAATCTACCTGTAGCTCTATTTAGATCAATAATAATACCATCAAACACAACTATAACACACTCAATGTTTATAATCAGTAAAAAATGTAATATCTAACAATACCGTACTTGAAAATTATCTTTTAATCTAGGCAGATATCTTTTGTGATGATTTAGCGAGAATTCGCAACAAGTAGTCAATATTACCAACCACATCTGTTTGCCAAGATGCGAAAGTGTAAATGTAGGCTTATAAATCACAACAAACTGTTTTATGATTGCATCGATTTAAAACAACGTAGAGTCTGGTAGAGTGTTCTTGTACCCATGCTATTACCAACACCACTACTGCCAACTGCAAACACAGTACTCTTGCACAATATTTTGATGTGAAGCTCGACCCTGCATACTGTTATCGAGACCTAAACCGCTTAAGTGGCATAACAATCGTAGTATATGTTTCTAAAGGCCCGTTAACATTAGATCGACCGGACAGTTTTACCATTTGCTAATAGATCTTGCTGTCCACACTAAACGACAAAAGCGGAGTTTGTTCATTAAGGTTAGACTGACAGATTGATTGTCATTATAATGTGAACAGCCAGATCATCAGCGAACCGTAATACTGTCGGGCCGATCTTCTGTGATTGGACCCTAAGGCCGTCTTCTGTCTTTCTTTTCCATATTTTTTTAATTGCTTACAGATTCAAGGAGGCTGAGGCGGCACAGCTGGACAGAGCGTATGTACCAACATATCTGCGCGTATTAATTAGCATGAAAGCTTCGTAATTCACTTCTGCTGTTCTGATGCTTATTCTTTTTGCTTACCCCGCCACCGCCCTCGTATAACTGTGCATGAATTTGGTATTTGAGCACGTTTTTAATACTTTTAAATTTAAGTCTTAGTGTAAAGATACATTTACAGGAACGTGACTAAATTTTCGCTGCATTTTTATTAAGTATTCACAGTTTATTAAAAAATATTTAATATCAGCATTATTGCAACAGGTATTTGAAAATATATTTTTGCATATTTATTATATGTCTTCTTTAAAGTTGATGAAAATAAAAAATGTATACGCATTAAATAAATTATCATGTCAAGTTAAATTAGTATTAATGATAACGTAATTCCGTAATTGAATCAATTAAATTATAATATGTTATGATGTTATGGAAGAAATATTGAAATATGGTAACTTAATTTAGAACCCCTGATGTTGTAAATTAAGTTACAAGGTCGTGAAAATTGGCTTTCCGATAAAAGAACTTTCGAATACTGCCACGTCTCACACATCACGCGGCTTATCAGCTCTTGTAAGTACTCTGGCTCGATTGATTTTTATCAGAAAACATAATGTAACATGTTGTGTGTGCGTTTCATAAGTTCTTGATTATTTATTGCTAATAGATTACGTTCATATGTAGATACTTATTTTTAGAGATATTTTAACTTCTATTTCAATTACATATGTATAGATACTTTTTTCCATCAAAATCTTGGTAAATGATAACTACTGCCCATGGATTTTTTTTTATTATCCAATTGAATGTATAGCTTAGAGATCAAAAATAATGCCAATCACAAATTTGTTGCTACTCATGACACCCGTAAAACGAAATAAATTAGCGTTACATTGCTATTGCTACTACAAAAGGTAGAAACAAAAATAGACAAAGAGTGAGATATAGCTTTTAAGTTATCTCTGAACCTCAGTGTTTACTAATAAATGGGATGTGTTTACTAGAAAAAAACCTTTCGAGCTCTGTAGGATTTGATGCAGTTTAATAAAAAAAACCAAACACGTTTTTGTCCGACGAATACTATCAGATGCAAGAGCTCTCTATTTACTCTATATATGCTCTGCTATTTGCGTTCAGTCTAGCGCTTGTGTGACAATGTGCGTCCGTGGAGCACCTGAATTCTCCTTGGCGTTGCTAATGCTTCAGTGGCCCTCGATTTCCAAGTCGAACATTGATTACCGGCGCCCACCGCCGCCGCCAGTTTCCATTAGTGCCAAATTTATCCTCGGGTAAAGTCGTGCGCGGTCGGCACCGGCCGGGCGAGCGAGTGGGACGCTAGCAGCGCCCTCTCGTCTCCGTCGCCTCCATTGACAGTCCGCGCGGCGCGCCGACGGTACGCTACTCCTCATGCCACGATACGTTCCGCGCTCGACTCACCTTCTCAATAAAACCCCTCGCCAAAACGATAACCCCAAAAAATGTGACTATTAAGATTCATTCGAAATCTCGCAACGAACCGCACGTGCTTTCATTTATCGCGGAGTGCTCGCGTGCAGGTTCACATGTATAAAACAAAACGCGCTTATTGTTGAATGCTGGGTGTGTACATTGCTGACGATTGGACAACATCGAGGTCGTTTACTGGTCTGACAGGTCGACCCTAGTTCCGATGCACGCACAGATCGAGCTAGCGATAAATCTAACATTCGACTAATTGGTAAAGATGCCTTTCCGCGGCCTAATGTGTAAAATGATCGCTATTAAGTATTTCGTTACTATCGTGTAAATTATTAAAAATATGTATAAATGTGATAAAGTTGTTTATTAAATAGTACGCAAAAGCTATAAGCATACTAGTTGACTCGTTTTTGATAAGGACTCCCGGATAAAACGAGCTGTTTTATTGGACGTTGATATGATAAAGGAGCTGAATGTGTAGGTTTATTAATTTTGCCGCATCAGGAATATTTATGTAAAACTGGACTGACAATCAATCGTGAATTAACCGGTAAAAAATATAAAACTGATGGTGTCGTTGAGTGTGACATTGTTGCGTGTGATGTAGTTAGGAGTAGCAAGTCACGATGCAGCGTTCAGAGTCTCAATCGGAGAGGCTTGGGGCGGGTAGTGGGACCTTCATAGCTAAAAGCTCTGCGTCGGAGCACAGCATGGCGACGGGGGCGGGCAACGCCGCCGGCTCCTTGCCCCGCACGCTCAGCACCAGCGTTCTCCGCATCAAAAACAGATCCACCTTCTGGGACAAGTTCTGGGATGAGCGCACTAGGCGTGACGCGTAAGTAGCATGCGCTACTCAACTTGCTTTATCATTCACATTATTCATCTACTTAATATGTAAAAGCGAAACAATGCTCATTTTTGACAACCTAATCATCGCAGAACCTGAAGAAGAAAATATTTTTAGACATTTTGACAATAGATTCACTTTATGGTATTTTTGTTATGAGGATCATAAGCGATCAAAGTTTCCATTATTGCCTGCGCGTAACAAATCGCGGGCAACAGCTAGTTGTGGGTAAAATTGTACATTGTAGGCACATGCCAATTTGTATCAAGTGAACCTATTATGTTAACGGTATGAAGAAAATCTTGAAAGAAATACAACTGTTTTTTCGCGCCTACAATAGAACGTAGGATTATAAAAGTGAAACATTTATTTATTTTTCATCAAGTAGACCCTTCTCGATTTAATACATCTAATATCTACCCACGCGTTGAAATCTTCATTTTCAATATAACAGTTTAGGAGAATCTCCCACAACGCTATTAAAATACCTACGCTTTCAATAAAAATACCCTATTCTCTCTAGCTCTGTATAGAGACAGTGGCATGCATAAATCTGTTTGTAATGACGTAAATATTACATTAATGTTACTGTCAAATCATTATACCTACACGTTTTTCCTATTACCTAATCACTAATTGATTACTTCTATTATTAAAGCCCATTAGTAGGAATAGGACTGCTTTAATATTGTTGTAGAATTCTTACTTCTATATTGTTACTACAAAAGTTAAGCTTCTTAGTTCTCGACAAAGACTAAGTAAAACTGAAAATATTAGTACAGTGAAATACAAGACATAATTTATATTAAGACTTTGCAAAGGAAAATTCTCTTCTCTGAAGAAAATACTACTATTGTTTGAGCACGTACATGCATTCTGACACAAGAATTCAAGATAAACAACACTGTCTGACTGCAAAATTTACGACCATTGTATTAATTGTGTGCCAGTTGGTCTTGTATGTAGTTTAACTAGCCAATAAATAGAGTCCAGTGCTAGAGAACAATGGGGAACACACGGCCAACAGTAGTGTTTACCTATATTGTAAATACTTTGTGTTAGACTTCTAAAGAGTTTTTAATGGGAAAATTTGTCAAATGACTCTATTACCTTTGAGTTTTTCAACCACCTGTCTCATAAACATAAATTGATAATAGGTATATAGATTTGCCTTTTCCTTTAAAAATGCGTTTTGGTATACAAGTGAACAGAATTTATACATATAATTATTTGAATTAATTTTGATACATTGAAATTTCAAAGTATAAAAATATTTTACGAAACAGAAGAAATAATTACCAATTAAAAAAGATATTCGTGTAATATTATATCTTCTTCAACACAGAATCTGTCAAAATCTATTCTTAGCCTCATAATTTCATTTCATGCCTTTCGTGTTCCCTACGGAAATGAATATTATGAAAAGTTTCTTTAACGATCAAAGACACTCCGCAACCTACAGCCTCCTACATACCGACATTGGATGTAAAGACATACGCTTATTAATATTATTTTCATATATAAATATTCTTTCGTACAAATTCCCCAATTCAATCTTATTTTAGAAGCAAAGTTCTTACATAAATACCTTCCATGAAGATAGATTCATGTTCAAATGAAGAGAATCTCATTACGTTTATAAAATAAAATGAATGTGAATTATCTCATTATAACTATTTTACTGTATTTTTACTTTTAAAACAGATTAAAGTTTTTTATATAACTACGTACTACGAAGTATAACATGCAGGACTTAACTTTACATAGTTATACCTACAAATATAAAACAATAATGTGTGATACATTATTGATTTTATGTGAATCTGAGAATATTATGCGTAGTGAATTATTCACTATGATCATTATTTATGCGCCGTATGCACCTAAATTATATGCTACCTATTCCTATTATTTTTAATATCGAGTTAAAATAAATTAATCAAGATCCGATAGTCCGTTGTACCTATATTAGAGAAAAAACTACAAAAAAGAAAGCTAGATTCATTCCGATTTTATTTTCTGATTTTGTTACTCTTTTAGTATATTCACCAGCAATATGTTTTAAAAAAGCTTTTAGTACAAAGTTTATTTTCCAATTTAATTAGTATTACTCGTATTTCGCATGCATGCTAGAACGTAAATATATCTAAATGTTATTTATAGAAGATAACTTACATACATTGTGTTAGCTACTACGGGTTTTCCCTCAGGCTATCTATATATTATGGCAGTAATTTAATATTATCTGTATCGCACTCGTTTATACAATTTAACTTTAAATTCAGGGGCTGCACCTGAATTTTAATAACTTCGTTTTAACTCTGAAACAAATAGAAACATTACCTTCACGCAGTGTTTATAAATAGTTAAATAGACTACAACACCTCGATAACTCAATTGATAAAATCCATCAGCCGATACGAATATAGACGTGATAATTCATTTAGTTAGAACGCGACGAAGCATGTAAAGGTTACGGTGCCTAATCAGGAATCTCAGAGTAGGTTCCAATGTAAATTTGATTAAAAATATTCCTAACCTTCACATTATACCATCCAGCCTCATATAAGGCTAAAGAAACTTTAATAGTAGCATATGTTACGCTGTAATAGAGGACATTAGAAGACGTAACGTAGACGTTTCATCTGCATTTTGAGTCGCTTCCAAGTCATGTAGAAAGAAATCGTTAATCGGACCAAAATTAAACAGCGTTTTTTATATCGTTATCGTGCCAGTAAATAATAAGGTTTACAAAATAGCAATTATTTTTGAATCACAGAAATACTCTTCCAAATGTACATTTATAAATAGGAAGATTAAAAAGAAGTGAAACGATAATGAGGCCAAATAATAAGACCGATAATAAGGTGAAAGAAAAGGTCAAAAGTCAGTCTCTTTGCGTAAGACACGTAATTAGTAGACATTCTTTTCCCTATAAAATAAGTTTAACAGGTATAAAAAGTATGGTTTGGATAGGAAGGTTCTAAAGAAGCAGTTTTTTGCGTTTCGGTATAGTGTTTCGTAGTAGACTTGAGCTGATTAAGTAGATATAAAGAAAAGAACATAGCAGTATATATGTGACCGGCTTTAGATAACACCTCTGTCCTAACTAAATCTGCAGGTGTCTATAGATGGCAGTGACCACTTACTTAAATTAGGAATCTCAAATTAAATGTCTGGGTTGACTGTATGAAATTGTAAAACAAATCACACTTACTAAAATTCAGAGGTCATTCCTGTAATTTTTTAACTGACAACGACAAAAATTAACTTTTATGGTATTAATACCACTAGATGTAGGTACGTTTTTCCAAGGTAAAAGTGCAGTACAAATTATAGTCTGTTACGGCACTTAACATCTTTTATTGTGAACGCCAATGAAAGCTTATAAGATGTCAGTTACCGTAACAACGAGAATCACTTTGTTTTATTGTGAAAACGTGATGAAACAAAAGAATCATTTTCCTTTAAGTAGCCTCTTTAAAACTCTTTTAGGTACTTTTACGTATCCATTTTATAAGATAATGAATATAATGAGAAGAATTCATACCTACACATTGTATAGGTACCTATATTACGTCGTCGAGGAATGTAATATATTACGAACTACTTCTACTCACAATTGATAAATACCTAACTTCTCAGTCGGATCATAGTTATCTGTAGCGTAAAGCGTTAGACTTTCTGAATCACAGATTAGAATAGAAATTGTAATAGTTCGATCACTATCGTATAACCATCACACGTATTTCTAACGACAAGCAGTAGGTACTTGCATGTCGGTGAAACTCGAGTTCTATATTAAGTTTTTTTTTTAATATGATCGAAGTAGCAAACGAGCATGCAGCCCACTTGATGGTAAGTGGCCACTGCCGTTCATGGACATCTGTAATCAACCCCAGATGAAATCAAAGTCCTACCTGGGTTGACCACAGATGCGTTGCTACCCCTGAAGACTGAGCTGTAACGCCTCGAATAAGTATATCTCTCTTCCTACACCCTTCAGACCAGAACACAGCAGTGCTTAACACTGCTGTTATAAGTAAGAAATAGAGGTGGCGGTGGTGCCGCGGGTGTCGAACTACATAGAGTTCTACCACCTTTATTCTATATTAAGTTAACTGCAGATGTTCATACATGCTCGTTTGCTTTTACAATATAATAAAATAACCTACTGTGATATTGAATTATCAACATAAGAGTAAGAAAATACGAGTAAAACTTTGTTAACGTGTAATATTGTAACTGCAACGCTAAATAATATTTTTATGTGTAGTATCGTCGTTTTTATATGCGTTTAGTATTTTTGGTTTTCATTTAAAGCACATAAATAATGAAGTATAATAATTTAATAATAAATAAAAAAAGCAATTGTTAAAGACGAATCCGTACACTTTCAAGAATTTAATTTATTTTATCAAAGTAGAGAGTAGCTCTTTGAGTGGTGATAGAATATTTCAAAGGTTACAGGGATTTTTGCAAAAAATAATTTAATAAGAACAGGAAAGTTAAAGATAGAAATATTATTCGAGTAAAAGAAATGGGAATACCTTGTACCTAACAGTTAATATTATTTAAGGAAACAGAAATGTCAATGGAAGCGGATATTTCAAATACTCCACATTTTTGAAATTCTATATTAGAATTAATCTTAAGAGTTGTCTAGTTCCTGAGTTATGTTTTTAACCGACTTCCCAACGGAAGAGAGGTTATCTATTCGTCGTGTATATATTTTTTTTTTTTTTTTTTTTT
>DWPV01000090.1:0-43040 GCA_018251915.1 Urbanus proteus proteus
ACTTACGTATATATTAATATATTAAGTATTTATGGGAAAATAAAATGTTGCCAAAGGGAATCAATAGTAATCTTTGTTAAACCTTATATCATTTTGGTTGGACAAAAATAATTTTTAATTGCATTTTTGTTATAGATATCATGCATACTTTCATATGCATTGAGTAAAAGCTTGTTTTTTTGAAATCACAAATAGACACTTCAATTTTACTTATTTGCATCTATAGATTGAAGTAGTAGTAGTAGTATTACGAGGAATCAAAAATATGCAGCACACTCTACCAATGCTAGTTAGATTTAGATTTGATATCACTGTATTCTTGTTATACCCCAGTTATGCCCACTCTTTCATCTTAAAACATTAATACAGTAATTATAGAAAACTAACAAAGTGGAGGGTGTATAAATTCTTAAAATGTATAGACAAGAAAAAACATACAGATGATGATAATTTAATTTTGTTTTATTAACATTCTGTGATCTATGACATTGTGTCATTTGTCTGTTGAGTTGACTGCGGGCTGACTTTCAGAATTTGAAAAATCGATTTTTCTCTCCTGTGAGCTGAACACCTTCAAGTGTTGTACTTGCTCTTTGTACGTTAATAACTATTTTTCTAGTCTCAATTTTGGTCACCGAAGATTACTTTGTAAGCTGTAAGTATACACTCTTATATTTATATACTAATAACAAATGTATTTACATTTTCATCGCTCGTGTTCGTCCATTTGTAAAACGCCGGTAATTATATCCTCATTAATTTTTCAGATCGAAATGGCGGAAACTCTTGTACCTCTTGAATCGAATCCCGATGTAATGAACAAATTCCTTGAAAAGGTCGGTGTTCCGCCCAAATACAACATCGTAGATGTCATGGGCTTGGAACCTGAGATGTTAATGTGGGTTCCGCGGCCCGTTCTTGCCGTGACTCTTCTGTTTCCAATTTCGGATGCCTATGAGCAGCATAAGCAACAGGAAGAAAAGCAAATACTATCAAAGAGTCAAGAAATATCCAGTAATCTTTTTTATATGAAACAAAATATTCATAACGCATGCGGCACGGTGGCCCTCGTCCACAGTGTGGCTAACAACACTGATAAGATCGCGTTGAATAGTGGACATTTGCAGCGTTTCTTGGAGCAAGCTAAGAGTGTTGACCCGGCTACTCGCGGCGAATTGCTCGTGATGAGTGATGGCATAATTAATGCTCATAAAGAATTGGCGGAAGAAGGCCAAACAAGTAAACCAAGGGATAATGAACCAATTAATCACCACTTTATTACATTTGTGCATAAAGATGGAGTACTATATGAATTAGATGGTCGCAAAGCTTTTCCTATTAACCACGGCCCTACTACACCGGACACTCTTCTCGAAGATGCTGCTAAGGTTTGCAAGGAGTTTATGGCCCGTGATCCCGATGAAGTGCGTTTCACTGTAGTAGCTTTGGTAGAGTCAGAGTGAAGAGAATTTGATACTTGAGGCGGTTATTTGCTACTTTTCTATGTCAAGCTATGTGCTTTCAGTCATTTTTAATATAACTTTGGTATTTAATACTTTATAATACAAGCTATGCTTAGCTATGCCTTATGTGATATTAAAGGAATATTTATTTTATAGTATTTTTTCTTAGAATACCATTCTTTCTTTCACTCAAGTAAAACTACTGAAAAGTTTAATTTTACATTAAAATCATGTACCTACACATTTTAAACATACTATTATAAATACATAACTATTAACATTTAAAATTTTGGACAAATTTTAACAATTAACAGTATGAGGATTACAATCAGATATCTGTATATTAAAAAAATATAAATGGGTGCGTGGGCGGGGAAATCCGAAACCAAGGATTACCTAGCGGAAAATGCTGAAAGGATTTACAAGGCCAATTTTGACAAAACTAAAATTGCATAATTTGTTTTTCTAGAGGGTATGTTTTTTTTGTCACATTGAACTCGTTTGAATTCTATATTGAAGAATCGATTTTTTGAAAAACTAATAACACAGTCTTAGTTTTTATCAAAATCGGCCTCATAAGTCCTTAAGAGCGCTCGAGATTCTGAATATAATTTAATGAAAATGAAGGTTTGATTTAATATGAACGAGAGTCCGTATGATCGCGCGGCCATGGAACATGGCAAGCTCTATTATCCCTAAATAAAAATCAATAACCTATCCTGTCTAGACACTCGATAACATCAAATAATAGCGGTCGTTGAAGACAACGAAGCGATCGATGGAGACACACGGTTACATCATGTACCTAGTCTACCTTTATAGTTATACGATTTCTTTATGCTTTCCAACCTACATAATTATTATGTGATGAATATTTGTGTTTAGTTCTATAAAAGCCGATTAAATTAGCTTCAAGACAAGAAGCTTATCCAGCTACCTGCTACTAATAAGATTGGTAGGTGAACAAACATTTAGATCTTTTTGTCTGCTAACTAGATCTATTTATGTAGCCTTCCTTAAAAAATTTGCAAACAAACTTCTTGTACGATAGAATAGAGCTGTCTTTTGTATATTATGCGGCAGCGACAAGTAAATTACCTAGGGCCCATTGACTTATTATATTGAAATCATTGCTAGGGCTCTGCTATTGACTAAACAGTACTTACTGGCGTTAATATAGTGGATACCCCAGAAAGCGATTTGAGAGTTATTACTTTATGAAGATAAGAGATGGATGAGAATTTTGTAATGAACTTAAATAATAGTTTTTTTTATGGGAACGACATTCACAGACGACGAACTCAAAAGCGGTTACTACTATGGACCCGCCCGTTATGAACATTTTTAAGTAATTAACTGTAGATAAAATATTATTAAAATCCTGTCCGAGGTCAGCCACGGACGCGTCGCTATTTCTGAGACTGCTACTTTAGGTATACCAAAGGCTACGTTTTATACGCCATAGTTACACGGCAGTATTGCCAATTTAGGGATTTCCCCCCGTTTTTTGGGGCATAATTACACCTGCCGATTTCTTTTTCCACCCACAATTTGCCAACGCAAAAAGTGCCTGATGCGAGAAATAAATGCGTCAGTGGCACTTCCCCCGTCGAACTATACCACCTCATAACTACCACCTCTACAACCTTTTAAATATTCATTCGATAAAGAAAAGACATGGTTTTATTGTAAATAGAATTTATTTTATCAATTTATAAATTACTATATTATTAAGATTCATTGGAATGTAAAACAAACAATTTAACATTTAAAATAGGTGTACTATCTAATAATTAAATATCTGGTTCTTGTATTTCTTCATCTGTTGCATTTATGCTTGAATGGCCTGAAATTAAAATTCAAAATGTTATGTAATGGACAAGTAAAGTGAATTGAGTCTATCTATAACTATCTAATATTAGTCACATTTTATTTGTTTACTTTAAACAAAGTCCATTATAATGTTAGCAAGTATTTCTGATACGCTTTGTTTGCAACATTTAACCTTAACTAAAATATAATAACATAGCATGTCGGTATTTATATTTAGCTAGGAAAACAATGACTAGTCATGGTTTAATGACAAACCGTTTATGTAAGAATTCAGCGTATACTTTAATGCGTAAATCTAATTATTATTTCTAGAATTTAGCTCAAAATGAATGAAAATTGGCAAGTTTATTTTGCACTATCACGGAAAACTAGTTACTTACCGAGACTGGGTGATGTAGCTGATTTGCTACATAATTATGATCGGACCCAAAGATTGTCTGACATAAGACACAAATCAGACCCATCTATTCTTTGATCGGGCTGACCCCAAGTGTTTTCCTAAGCTGTAATTAAATATAGCTGAGAAAATCCCTACCTTATAAAGGCAGTGTTAAGCACTGCTGTGTTCTGGCTTGAAGGGTGTAGTAAGAAACACACACTTACCCGAGGCATTGCAATTTAGTCTTCAGGGGTAACAATGCATTTGTGACCAACCTCAGATAAGACTCCGTTCTTACCTGGGGTTGACTACAAACGTCCATGGGCGGCAGTGTCCACTTTACATCAGGACGATGGCATGCTCGTTTGCTACTTCAAAAATATAAAAAAAATCTCATTATTATAAGTGGGGGTGTCTGACGTAAATTTAGGCAAAAGAAGTGTAAGTACGAGTCTGAGGATAGTAGCACCGCCGCAAACCCACGATAATACATCACGGTAGTATTCAACGCCGCCTGAGTCTGCACTGCAAGAATAAAACGTGTTTTTGTTCATTATGACCATGATACAAGTTATCTATTGCTCAATCCACATTTCATTTCATGGGCATCGCCAAGGGATAGGAGGGGGAGAGGCAGCTACCCCCCACCGATAAAGAAGACTAGATTTATACCATTTAGCGTCATTAAAAGGGGGCAGTTGTCACCTCCTCCCATTTCTAAGGGATAGCGACGTCCACGTCTTATTCTTTAAGAAATACTTTTAAATTTTGTCAATATCTCAAACATTATCCAAGTAATATTTCATTTTCCACTTCTTATTCTTTAGGTGAATGTCCCATTAAAATGGATTCAGTGGTTAGTGTGTGCCCTAACAGCCCACTTACAGACAAATAAAACAAACTTACCCATATGTAGCATGAAATATTTGAGAATATACTTACTAGTGTTGTATAACAGCAATAGCGACACCACAAGCGAGTTTGTCTGTAAAGCTCATGAGTCCATAAATAAATGCAGAGGCTTCAGTGCTTGAGCCGACCAAATCAGATGTGAGCGCTAGGCTTGTGACCAACATTTGCGCTCCACCAAATCCTGCAATGAGACAATATTTAAATATACTTATTATTTTTTAAACTATGAATGTATTGTTCAATTTAATTATATATTTCACATTGTTGTGTTATAAAAAATAACGAGAACAGTTTTATTTTTGATAGACAATAGTAAAACATACTTTAGATTAGTTAAGGCCATTAATATACATCAAATCATAAAGTCCAGATCAGTACAATAATATCTGTACGGGATTAAACAAAAATTTATAACACCAATAAATGAGGCAATAACAGATAAGAACGTACTAAATAATAAGTCTTTATAAAATAACACTGACACCAAAGGCAATGTAATTACTACTATTGATGTCATACAGTCTGCTGATTAGTCATAATCTTTGTTACTAACCTATTAAAACTGCAACAACATAAATGTAATAGACTTTGTATGTGTCATCTGAGTCTACGTAGATCCAGATAAATCCAGCGAGTGAACATGCAGAGCCCACGAGGTAGTTGATCTTGCGAGTGATGGATGGTGGAGCCAGCCTATGTACGCCAGCTGCGGCCAAACTGCCGAGGTACAGCGCGAGTGGAATGACGGCGAGAGCACGAGCAGCTAGCCCCAGAGTCCGATGTAGATACAATGGGATCATTACTTGTGACACATTAACCACCATCCTAGTACTCATATAGATACCTGCGACCTAGAAATGTATAAAATTTGATTAAAAGTTGTATTTCATTATCAGTACATATTGGTACATATAATATCAGCACTGTTATCAAGCAGGAATAAATTGAAATTGTGACCTTTGAAATTCAACCTTATGTTTTTTAATTGTATACATATAGTATAGGAGTAACAAAGTATGCATGCAGTGCACGTGATGGTAAGTGGCTAATACATCCCATTAACATGTAACTACCCCACAGTAGCAGTCGAGCAGTTATTAATGGCAGCTTCAAGCTGTTGACTCTTAACTGCTCGAGCAGTTCTAGTATGGACGGACCTTAGAACAGTGTGGTGCAGTAGGTTCCCGGCTTCTCCCGGTTATAGGAAGTGATGTGGGCCTACTTAAGCAACATAAAATAAGGGGAATAATATAGTAATTGTTATCAAAACTTAAGCATCATTAAGTGCCACCATACTTGATTCAGTATTGTTGCAATAGATAAAACATTGAATAGTAATAGTACTTGCCTGATATAATTCAAATTTACGGAACATACTGCAATGAAGTGTATTGCCATTGTTTTCAATTAAAGGTACTTGACTTCTTGGTGGTCTTTCAGTTACTGCAAAGTGAAAAACAGTAGACGCTGCTGTGCCAACACTTATGACTACATACATAACATATCGGAACTTCCAAGCATCCGATGGCCCCACTTGCTGAAATAATAAAAATTAATATAATACTACAATAAAATAAAAAATAAAAGTCATAATTATGCATACTATTACGGATTTCTTTAATTTTTAGACCAAACAGAAATCTTAATGATTTATAGTTATATCTACATAAATAATGATAGATAAAGTGATAATCTTCTTATAAATTTATGTATATATGTGTCTGTCTATCTTCATAGAATAGCTTCATTATTATTTTATTGAGTACAAGGAAACAAGTGTTTATGGTAATTACATAGTTATTTAGCATTATAGAATGCCATATTCAGAATTGTGGCAAATTTACATTGTATCAAAGAATTATTTATTAATTGCTAACATAATTCATATTCATAATAGAAGTACAAACATATTTAATTAACTTATGAACTATTATACAGTTAGTAAACATATTAGGTATTACGTACATACCTCCTTATCACAGTTCCCAGTTAAATGCAATATGACCCAAGTGATAATGTATACAAATAAATTTGAAAACACTGTAAACCCATATCTAAAAAAGTGGGAGTATATTAGTAATTTCCTCAAACAAAAAGTTATAAACTATAAAAGGAAACTATACAACACAGGTGGTAGAATTAACAAAGGAACAGTGACTAAGTCGAAAAGCATTTGCAGTTTAAACCAGTGGTTCTCAAATTTTTCTGGTGGCGGAGCCCTTTTGAAAAGCGAAATTTTTGTCCGAGCCCCAATATAATCAAAAAAAGTTATGTGTATTTCTTTTATAATGGGTTACACTGTAAGCGTATACTATAATAAAAGAAAAATCATATAATAAAGGTATTCGCGCGGAGCCCCTGAAAAGGCTTTGCGGAGTTCCAGACCTTTGAGAATGGCTGGTTTAAACAAATATATCGTAAAACTACAATGATATTGTTGCTGGAAAGGCAAAAAGATTAAAGCGCCAAAATCCAATTCGTCAGAGCAATTTAAAGTCATTTTGGATATTGACCACACCTTTTTAGTTAACCATTGTAATATTTAGGTTTAAAGAGTGTGGCAGATAGCCTTCACATGTAGCAACACATAATTTTTTTTAATTCCTTGTAAATATCTTTGATCTGCCCTTTGTGGGCATTAAGCTGGTGTTCATGGATTTATTTGCAAGGCCTATAAAGTATACAACCAGTGACAAATCCGTATATTATGGGAACTTTTAATATTCTGTTATGAGAAGAGGTCTCCGGGAGCTCTCCTTTTTAGGCGTCCAAATGCACGGCTGGAATTCATGAGGTTTGCGGCTAGCAGAGTTAAATGTGCCTTTATCCGTATAGAGGTTAGAGAGATAGGCTGTTGTTGCCATCAACAAGAGTAAAACATCTGTGATCTAACTTAGACAGGATCGCAGGTGTCCATGGACAGCAATGTCCTCTTACCATCAGATGAGCTACATACTCGTTTGATATGTCGACCCAACATAATATGGAAAATTTGACCCTTTGGTTCTAGAGTGTATTTGCCTTTCCAGTGTTGATATAGAAATTTTAAAAAACAAAATTTTCAATGTTGATAATAATGAACAGTATTTCATAAAAATTTACCTTGAATTAAATTCATTTTACCTTATAGCTGTAAGATGTGTTCTAGTATGAGCATCATCAGCTAACTCTGGTATTAAACTCAAGTGTGATATCTGCACAGCCGCCCATCCAATTTGAAATATTATTATGAAAGATGCAAAATAAAACATTTGGGCCCACTTGTGTGTCGTGGTACATCCAATGCATTCGGAAAATATAAACGGAAATGATGCCAAAACACATAATGTTCCTGCAAAAAAGTATTTAATATGAACATTATAAAAAACATAATTAAAAAATATTAAATTTTAAAATGAATTAAAAAAAAAAAAAAACATACCAAAAAAGTGCCACAGTTTTCTTCGTCCATACTTAGCACTGATAGAATTGTCCGTGTGATCAGAATGATAGCCGACAAACGGGGTAGAAACAGCATCTACTATTTGTCCTATTAACATTAAATTACCGGCTTGCGATGCGGTAAACTCAAGCACGAGGTGAAAAAATACAAGAAAATAAGTAAACCACAAACTTGCACAAACATCGTTCAATATGTGTCCAATACCGTAACCTAATTGAAGCTTAACGCTCGTAGAAATATCAACAAATTCATTATCCATATTAAAGCTGTTGTTAACTTAAAACGCTAAAGGTTTACAAACTATTTTTTCATTTGAAACATTCATAACAATGACTTATTTTTAAGTACTGTTGCTTTATTACGCCATTCACCTAACTTTTACGTATTTAGTTTAATTATAACTTAAAAATACACACTCAGTCAATGATATTGTTTACACGAAGATGATGAAGAAAGTAAAAAAACTTTACAAAGCAACTCACGACTCACGACAGCGACTGAAATGACTGAACATCAATGACAATGACAATTCTGACTTGACATTACTGACATTCTCTCTATTTTTTCCGGCCACAGATTCAAGTCCTTTACAGCCGCTCTTCATTTATTTTCAACATTATTGCTTATGTATGTACGTTACTATATTATTACGTTTAGTGAAACATTTCTCGTTTACGTTTGGGCCCATACATCTACAGGCAGCGCTCCTAGCGGACCGTTCAGATACTAATATCTTACTATGGCAAAACGGGCAAAAACGTAAACTGAAATCATATCAAGGAAACTTAACAAACTCGTACTAAGCGCTATAAAAGATGATGACGTTGATACCAATCTTTCTTTACAAACAGAAAATATTTGTAAAAGGTTTGAATCCATAGCCGTAAAACAAATTAAAAAAGATGACAATTACACTATGTCAAAATGTCAATGTCATGATTATCATATGACAATATGATAGACGTCAGATAGAGGAACTCACGGATCGCCTCAGCTCGTGAAAATATCAATTTGTTGCGAACACTTTATTTATACTTGTTTGAATTATAGCAACAAAATGATAACATAAACTTATCAAAAAGTCTGATTTGAATATATACTTCAAACATGGCGAAGCTAATCGCGCTATTCTGTATTGCATTGTTACACATGCCAATATTTGTTATCGGCGATGATTTTCAAGAAGAAATGTTTATTAAGCCGTTACCACCGTCTCATCTTTACATTAATTTTCAGTTCGTTACTTTAGTAGATGGGCAAACTTCTTGTATGTATTACAATTAATATACGTATGTTATTTGTTCGTTTTGTAAACTTGATAATTTAAAAGTTATTTCTATGTACATTTTCAGTTGAACATTCTCACCTAGCTCCGAGATCGTTGAGAGAAGTGATGTCGAGATTTAATGTGGAAGAGTTGCATTTGACATTAACAGAGGGTCAGTGGAAGCACAATCAGTGGGGCTATCCTGTACTGGATGCGGCGCCAGGAGCTGAGCTGTACGCCTGGTTCTCTCCTGATGTGAAGGATGTCGACACCCAGTGGAGAAAATTAAGCGCAACATTGTCAGGGCTATTCTGTGCATCACTAAATTTCATTGATAATTTTAATACAGTGACACCTCAAATGGCTCTATGGCCAATGGGAGCAGTGAAATCAATACAAAATACGACTTCTTACTTGCGATATGCATCATTGCCCCGCGAAATTGTGTGCACAGAAAACCTAACTCCCTGGAAAAAACTGTTGCCTTGTGAATCACGACATGGGTTTGCATCCCTGCTGAATTCTAGAATGATTCACAACACTAACTACCACTCAATTGGTGTACATGTAAGACAGACGTGTAACACAAGTAGTTGTGTGGAAACTAATTTAGAAATAAAACAAACAGTGGCTCTCGTATATGATTACAATATAATAAACAGCATGGACTGGTCTTTCAGGAAATTGTTTGGCCAAGGATTGCCTGGAGGCTGTCCTCTGTCATCATCCAGCAAAATATATGTCGACACAACTTCAAATGATACATTATCCTTTAAATTATATCCTGTACCAAACCAAACTCTATTATCAAAGAGGGGAGGAAGTGAAACTAACATAGCTGTCTATGAAATTCCCGCAAATGGACAAATGATAAATATTGGAGCCAAATATGAAACAAAAAACATATTACCTATCTCTATACCCCCTCCACTCACATTTACACGCTCTGTGTTAGGCTACGGGAAGGAGTTTGGTGGGATAGTTACAGAGTTAAGAAATAACTATTGGGCACCAATTGATGTTGTTGTACTAGAAAATGCACCATGGTGGTTGCCAATACAACTTAGTTCACTACGAGTAAATGGTGAAGCGGAGAGTAAATTGATTTTGTCACAGTATTATTCACCTGGACGTAGCAGACAGAAACCTTATCATTTAGAACTACTGCTCAAACTGCCACCAAAATCTACTACAACTATTACCATTGATTTTGAGTTTGTCTTTTTGAAATGGCAGGAATATCCACCTGATGCTAATCATGGGTTTTATATTGGATCAGCATTAATATCTGCAAATCTTCCAACAGCTAGGAATTATACTAGTCTACCTTTGTCTGGTAGTCATTTTGATTCAGCAATAAATGCATCTAAACCATGTAAGTAGCTGTAAATATCAATTCTAACACTTCATCTACCATTTTCTTTATAATTCTATGGTTCATAGTTTTTATCTGGTTAGATGTATATAATTCGTATCCATACAAATAAGTATAATTGAAGTTCTATTTAATAAATGTTGAAAATACCAATTTTTTACTAAGTGCTTTACTAAGTACTAGCCGATTTCCGCAGTTTCACCCTCATTTAAGAAGTAAAAAGGAATACTTAAACATAACTGATATCCCACTCTCCCGCTATGATAGTCGCATGCGTGTGTCGCGCATGAAAGCTCTTTTTCCTAATATTTAAGTTACGCTTTTGACCTTCAGCTATCATCCGATGAAAGTCCTGTCAAAATTGGTCCAGCCATTTAGAATATTACCTCAGCCAAACAGACTTACAGACAGACAAAAATTTTTTTTTATAGAATTTTTATTATTTGTGTCATGTTTACTTTCATATGCATTGAGTAAAAAGTGGTTATTTTGAAATCACAAACAAACAAATCAATTTTATTTATTTGAATAGTTACAGTTTGTTTTGTTTAATATGTATTTTGCATACATTTTTTACTAAGTGCATATGAAACTGAGACTTCAATTTCATTTATTTGTATGGATATGAATTCTATAAATTGAACCTATAACAAAAATACAAGGTTATTATTTTTTATCTGTCAATTCATCTGTCTATTTGTAATTAAAATAATCTTTGAAATGGATTGACCGATTTTGACAGGATTTGCACTGGCAGGTAGCTAATGGTAAAAGGTATTTGTTTCTGTCATTTCAGGGTATCCAGCTGTATTCCGAACAAATGGAGCCATGGTCTCATTACCAACACCGGACTTCAGCATGCCATATAATGTGATTTGTTTAGCGTGTACTGTAGTAGCGCTTGCATTTGGACCTCTTCATCATATTTGCACCAAGGAGCTGGTGCTAAAAATAGTTGGCACACCAGTGTCTCTGCGACAAAAAATTATGAATTTATTTAAAAAGAAGAAAGACTAGTCTTTAAATAAATAAACAAGTATTATAACTTTAATTAAACAATACTTTGAACAACTTTCAAAATGTTTTTCTGTATAATTTAGCTATCATTTTATATTCCAATTTAGAAAAAGATACTCACGGTCTAAAATTATTTTCTTTATAGGGTCAGTTAATGATTCAGAGATAAAAAATTCAGCTTTCAAAAAATTAAATCATGACCATTTTTTAAAGTATCTAAAAGAAAATTTAAATCATTAAAAACGATTGTCGCATCACCTCCTGAGGGCCGTCATCAAGGGACCACATTTAGTAATTAAGTTCGAAATTACTATTTATTAAACTAAAAATACCTTGCCCAAGTGGATCCCCTTGTTAAACACTAATACAAATATGTTGGATCCTACGTCAGTGGGATGATACATTTATGATAAATATTCTTAAATTCAATATGTATTTATATAATCTGTATATTTAGTAATTTTTTATTATTGGAGGAATGACGATGAATTTTTGTCAGTTTATTTGACAAATTTAATGATAAATCATGACTGTCATACGCGGGATTTTGTATTTTACGTACCTACTTACCTTTATATTTGTTATTTTTATTTTTCTTATAAGATTTTATTTTATAAAGTGTTATCATAATTTACTTACAATATTAGTTTATAAATAATAGATGAAGTAATGGAATTTAGATGCAAGTATGTACCGAATAATTATATATTATATTATAGGAAAACTATAAATTTATATAGCTATTATTGGCCAAAAAATTTTTGTGGTAATTCATAGAGCATTTATCAATGAGGCATATATTTAGGTACTTACCTACTAAAACTCGCATCCTCAGCGCTTACAACTTTTGCCTTGAGGGTAAGAGAACTGCTTGATATTACTACAGTTTATACCATATATGTTTTACATTTAATTATTAGTCTATTTGTTAAAAACCAAATTTGAACTTCTTCGGAGTCTTGCCAGCAATAACCGAGAATATCTATTTTAACCTTTATATGTCAACTAATTGCTTCTAAATGTGTAGTAGATGCAAAAAAACAGAATTTTGAGTAACACTTGGTAACCTAAATATTTTTAGAGAAAAATGTCAGTGTTGCAAGGCTTGCGAAGCTTGTCTGGCTTTTCAGAAAATCTTAGACTTGAAGGATGCAGGTCTTGTGATATATCGATATAAGAAACGCTCAGATGAGGTACCTACGTTTAATTTCTTAATGTAGCATTTATTCTTCTATTTAAGATTGGTATTTCCTTTAAAGTGTGTTTCCAGCTGGATACCCTACCCAATGTCATTTATTCAATAAGATATTTATTGCAGGTTGATAAAAGCACTGGAAACATAGAACGTTCAATAAACGCAACAGATGATGTGTTTATCATACATAATACAAAAGATATTCAAATTAAGACAGATGAGTGTGTAACTGAATTAGGTAGGTAATTAATGACATACATACAGGTATTTAAAGTATTTTCACATGGGTTTCTGTTCTATATGTCTATTCTTGGCAGTGACTGCCTATCATCAGTTGGACTGCATCATCGTTTGCTACTTATATACCATATTTTTTTAACTAGGATATATTAATCGTATATGTTTGATGCCCCCCACATCAGAGGATAAGACTAAGCTTAAATCATCTAACCTAAGACGCATTCCCCAAGAAAGGCAGATTGATAGACTGGAGATATAATCCAATGGATGGAAGGTGTAAACAGTCCACAATTAGGAGTCACAAATACTGTTCACTTCCTGTTCTTGGCCGAACTTTAGGTATCTCTTGGTGAAGCTGTCGCCATTAGGTACTAATAAGAATCGTTGATAAAAAATGAAATAATTAGAAGTACCTACATTATTCCCAGAGATGACTTATATTATAGGTACGGTTGCATATTTCATGCTTATGATCTATGCTAGCATAATCGACGTACTTATACAATATTTAATTACTATCTCTTATATTTTTTCTTTCCAGGTGACGAAGTAAGTTGTCCAAGATGTAGAGAACTTGTTCAACGTGCGCAAAAATATTTGAAGAATATTCCAAGTATTGACAAAAAAGATGTAATAAGCGTGTGTGATCATTGTAAAGTAAAAAAACAATCCATTAAATATTGTTGCAAATGCCATGACATAGTGAATAAATTTATAATAGAAAGGGATAAGAACAGTATAGGAAAAGAAGAAATAAAAACATGGTTAACAAAAATCCACAAATTATTGTCAAGAAATGTGGTAATTGACAAAATAACAAGACTTAAATACCGTGCACATTCTGAGTTATATATAAATAAGTTGTGTAAAGATGATGTTAGTAATACACGAAAATTAGAAGTTGGACCAATGATCGATGTGGGAGTAAGCATCGACCAGGTTAAGCAACAAAGAATAGAATCAGCCAGGTTAATCGACAAGATTGCAACGAAATCAGACAGCGCTTTAAAGCGTATGGAGTGTAAAAGAACAAAATTCAAATCCGTAGAAAGCAATTCATTTATAGAAATCGAAAGACGTCCATCGTCGTCATTAGAGATTTATGACACGTCATTGGAGAAAGAATCTAATATAAATAAGGGATACCTAGAAGCAGATTCATTTGAACGTTTGAGACAAAAACACCAAATAGATATAAAGTTTGCACCAAAATCTGCAATTGTACGTCATGGTTCTCCTAGAACACTAAGGAAATATTATTCAGATGAGAAAATTTTCTTTTCTTCTCCTGGATTTGAAAGTCTTCAAAATATAAAAAGAAATTTTAGTTACGTTTTCCCTAGAGAGGAAAGTGAAAAGATTAGACCTTTAAGGAAAGTTAAAACTTCTGCTGAATTAATTGTAGATACCCAAGATAGGTTACGCCTACTAGCTAAGTTGATAAACGATGAAATAAAGAGGCCGCTGCCAAAAAGAAGTAAAATTACAAGTAGTAAAAAACAGAAACTGACAGCAAAAGAATCTGATCAAAAAGATATACATAAAAGAAGTGAGGAAAGTATAAAAAAAGATGGCGAGGAATTAGAAATACTATCAAGCAAAGATTCTAAAATAGAAGATAAGAAAATTAAAAGTGATAAAGATAAGATACAAGAGGTAAAAAAGGAAAGGCTACCTAGTAAAAAGGCCACAACAGAAGATAAAGAAATTATAATCGATAAAGATAACATACAACAAAATATAAAAGAAAAGCCTTCAAGTAAAAAGATCAAAACAGAAGATATGGAAGTAAAAAGAGATAAAGATAAAATACAAAAAGATAAAAAAGTGCCCCAAAAGATTACCGAGGGCGTAAAAGGAGTAAAAGAGGAGAAAGTAAGGAATATCGTCGGAAAAGAAGATAAAAAAGAAAAAAAGGAAGAACTTCAAAAGGAAAAGAAAGATAAAGAAAAAATGAACGAATTTCCAAAAGAAAAGAAGGATAAAGAAAAAATGAACGATTTTCCAAAAGAAAAGGAAAAGAAGGATAAAGAAAAAATGAACGAATTTCCAAAAGAAAAGAAGGATAAAGAAAAAATGGACGATTTTCCAAAAGAAAAGGAAAGGAAAGATAAAGAAAAAATGAGTGATTTTCCTAAGGAAAAGGAAAAGAAAGATAAAGAAAAAATGGACGATATTCGAAAAGAAAAAGAGAAACGGAAGGAATTTCAAAAGGACAAAGAAGAAAAGGAGGAACTTCAAAAGGGAAAAGAAATGGAGAATAAGGAAAAGAAAGGTAAAGAAAAAAGGGAAGAAACACAAAAAGAAAAGGATAAGAAAGAAAATGAAACACAATTTCTACAGGCATTGAAAGATGAAGAGAAAAAAGTCAAAGAAGAAAAATCTAAGAATAAGGATGAAAAAGCCCACAAAGGTGACGAAAACGCTGTTGATGACTTTAGAAAAATGATAGAAGAACAAGCTAAACTAAAAGCTGAAGCACTAAACCTAAAAAAGCAACGGGAAGAAGAAAATAAAAAGTTGAGAATGGAAGCCGAAAAAAAGACGAAAGAAACAGAACCTAAGTTAAAAGGTCAAATAGAAAAAGAAACTAAAGATCAAAGAGAAAGAGAAATCAAGGTCGAAAAAAAACTTGATAAACAAGAGCCAATACCGGAAACTAAACAGGAACAACCAACAATCAAAGAGTTAAATATTAAACAAATTAAAATAAGAAATCCATCTACTGACGATTTAATTTTACGATTAGTGAGACTTAAACAGGCAACTAAAAAGGCTGAAAGACCCAAACGATTATCCCAAGTTAATATCACTCCATTAATGGTTAAAGAACACAAGGTACATAAGGCTAAAAAAATCAACTGTGCAATATGTGTGGACTCTGATTTAGAACTTGATGTAGAAAATATAACCAATGTCAAAAGTAAACCAGATGAAGTGACTGACCTAATTGTTGGCAATAAAATTTTAAAATCTAAGCAACCTGCATGTGATACACCTGCAGCAGACGAAATGTTTCCAGTTTTATATAAGTCCTTATTTAAGGAAGACATGATACCAAAACAACAAAAAGAAAATGCTGCAAAAACGACAGATAAGAATGATCCTATGCCACCCGTACTATTATCGCACAAATATGTAAGTACATAATTACTGTTAAGAGCGATAAGATATGACGTACAGTTAAGTTGTACCGCTGCCGCCTAAAGTTTTAAAGTAGCTCTGGCATTTTGCAGGCACGGTAGTCACGGTACTGTGTGAAGTACCTACTAGTCTAAGTAATATATCTCACCAGGACGCTGTGAGAACATCTGCAGCCAAAATATTCTGTTAGGATTTATTGGATAGCACTATAAGAAAAATTATTCCCCTGGCTAACGTTTGGCAGTCTTCCAACTTTTACATATGATCACATATCAACGAGGAATACCGCGCTATATTGATTAAGATGGCACTGTAATTAACAATAACAGCAAATACTCATATGTATAAAATTGTAGACCTTGCATCGACGATGAGGTGTGCCCACTCTACCAAGCGGACCAGAATGACACTGGTCTGCTTGGTATTTATTTTACATGCAATATTCATATTTATCTGAATTACTTTTTCTGAGTATATCAGGGCTTCTATCTGCTTCGACTTTTACTCTACTTTTTGTATTGTGACCATAACTTAAAAGATTAGATATTTTAAAATAATTTCATCTATATGCATTTCAACTTTCCAATCAGTGCGATCGACCAGCGACACTGTCATATTTGGTTATTCTATTTATCAACCTCTAATAGTCCATACAAAAATACCTAGATCTTTTATGTCTCATATTTCACTTTTGTCTTGGGCAACGTCACATATATTCGGACTAACATTTCCAGTAATATAAATATCTTAGATCACTTTACAGACGTTATGGTAATTATCGTGGGAAGTAAAAACATGAATATGCACATGAGAAGTACCTGCTTCACGTATATTTTAAAATCATATTGTGACGGTTTTGTATATGTTGGTAGATTATAACGTAAATTCTCGTAAGTAAATGTCATGAAATATAGGAAAACCGCTGTAAATGTACTTAAGTGCTTAATATCATATCTAATAGTCCAATCTAAAGATTTACTAGCAAACAGTACACTTGCTTGAAGACATAATAATACTAGTGAATAACATCATAGTAAAAGGAGATACTATGATAACATAGCTTATAACAAGTGGAGACAGGCAGAAACTTTTGAAAGAAAACCTTATTCAATTTATTCCAATTTTACATAAGATGACATTAGTGTTGTCTTTTTTTAATTTTTATGTCAAATTAAATATATTTGTGACTGTAGTCAACGATGTTGTATTAAGTTTGTTTGTTATAAATTTATTTTTTGATTGTATACACAATATACAATTTTTAGAGATGTCTAAAGGAAAAAAGGCTGATTCAGTAAGTTAAAGTACATTTTATGGTAATGTACGACGTATCGTAGTCGTCTAATCGGATTGTTATGTAAAGGCAATCATCTTAATTGCTAATTATTTCGGCAATTTAAACCCTCGCATAAATAAAATATACATAGATCTATTTTATTTATCCTTAATCTTTAAACCATAATGATTAGCCTAGAATCTGTAGCTTTAATATTTTGATACAATTATTCAATGAAAGTGTAGTAAAGTGACTCATAGGAATGAGTAACATGTATTTAACTAGGTACGTAACCAACCGACATCCTAATTAACCAATGTATTCTATATAGGCAGAACCAGAGCTCTCGAAAGGGGTTATACGTTACGCTCTATCAGATCGCTCATTTATCGATAAAGGCTGGACCATGCTACCCACAGAAAAAGTTGTTAGGAAGGTAAATAATGTTTGTATTTAATTCCGCGATATAATTATATTTTATTTAATTAAATAAAGATGCAGGTGCTTTGGTGTCACTTCGGATAAAATAAATTCGGTATAACACAGAACGTAATGAATTGTTGCTTATACTTTGGCAGTTAGCGCCCGGTTTGGGCCCATGCATCTACATGCAGTGCTCCTAGCGGACTGTTTAGGTATTAAGTTTTTACTATGGAAAAACGGACGTAAACGAAAATCGAGATCGTATCAGCAAAACGTAACAAACTCGTACTGAGGGTACTGATGAACATTTAATTACGAGTTTGAACATTACGAAATTGCTTTTGGTTGGGCGGAAATTTATTCCGTTTGCAATTATAGCGAATTTATTTTTTACCAAATTTACCCCAAAGCACCCATGTACCTATAATTAGGTATTCTTAATAATATGTCTTTAATATATATTACCTTCAAAATCAGATGAATGTTTACCGAATGCGTCCTGCGCATCCCGAATTTGACTGGTTTGATCGTAATAAGAATAAAAGACTTATGCTGCATGACACGGGAGAGAAATTGGCGGAGTTTGATGACAACGGTCGAGGTCGCTGGTTTTACAGGAACGGCAGATTAGCTCTCGACTACTACGACGCTGAAGGTAAAAGTGGTATAATTTAATTACGTAACCATCGTGATTCATTAAATTAAATTTCATTAAGTGTGTTCTTTTTCTTAATATTAATAGAGATGAACGCTCAACAAAGATTCGTAATCTACGGTAGCGGAGAACCTGATGAGCGCGGCCGGTATCAACCTATTGCCATCCTCGCAACATTTGACTATCTTGGGAATGGTGTTGTATTTGATCATACTGGAAAAATTAGGTATCATTTTTCTGCTTTTTGCAATTTGCTATCCATAATCCATATTTCCAAGTTTCATAATGTATGGTGCCCATTAGTTTTATTTGCGTTACATACAGTTGTTTGGCCTGCGGGTCTACGCGCGAAACCAATTTCAATTCAATTATGTTACTTTTAAGTAACATAATTTCGTACATTGAACTAAATTGTAAAATAGGTTTGGATTGGCCATTAACATCATCTTTACAATTTCGTTACATTCCGTTATGATCAAATATCGTAATCAAGGATTAAATAAAATGTTTATATACGTGACTTCTTTTTGTAAACTTTACCTTATAAAAACAATATTGAAATCAATTATCGCAATATTCTGATCCAGCGGAATTAGTTTCGTGGGTAGACCCGCTGTTTATTAATCCGTATCTTTTATATTTTATGGAGATTTTATTTGTAGACTAAAGTACAACCAAACCGAAGGTGTCGTCTTAGACCGTGGTATTGGTCCTGTATCTCACTGGAAGTGGCACACATTAAATGATCCGCCAGTATTGCAACAAGTCATGATAGATACACAAATGGCACATAAAGACCCGGACATCTTGAAACTAGGGGGACCAGCAGATGATAAAGTAAGGCCTGACAATGAAGAGATGCTGGCTATTGAGTTTGACAACTTTATCAAAGAGAAAAGTAAGAAACTTACTCAAAAATTTAAACCATTTCAAATAAGAACGAAAGCATTGAAAATAAATGATAATTTTTCCCTGAAAGTATTGGATCAAGCAAATATTTATTTAATATTTAGAGACGGTACGACAAACATAAAAATTAATATAGGTATGATACTAGATCACCAAGAAATTGTGGATACCGATACAGCTGAAGTGGGTGAGGTATCTAATAACTTGGAGAGATTTCCGGCGCGTACGGACAGTCTGGCAGGCCTGCAGCGTAGCGTTGCGTATGCACAGAGAGTGGAACGGTTGCGTGTAGAGCGAGAACGTAAATTAAAACATCCAGAAAAAGCATTAAGTGTAGATCAACTAGCAGCAGCAGCATCGCGACCACTAAGAACCCAATTAAACGTTGCACCCTCCGGTTCTACAGAAACTAAAGATAAATGTTTTTGTAATTGTAGGAAACCGTCATCTAGTAATGTTTATTATGATACTCGTCTTGTTTAATAAAATATTTATTTATTTATAAACCTACTTCTTTGAACTCTTAAAAATAATGGAAATAGTTATTTACATGTAACAACGAAAATCTCTGTGTTTCATAGGTAAGTAAGATGCATCCTGGTGTCTTACACCAGTTTGCTTCTTGATGCCATAGATTCTCGCATTAATATATAGGCTCGTGTCTACTCGCCGACTCGCTAAGGCTAGTCGAAATGAATGGAAAAAAATCTTATATATTTAAGTATGAAACCGGGTCCACTAGCTACGAGCATGAAAGAAAAAGACAACACGAAGTGGCACGTGGGAGAGTTGAGGCGACCACCAGTATGATCAACTTAGCATACTCAACGTCAGTGCCTGCTAGTCAGACACGTATATGTTGTTTATCGATTTGTAAAATTTATTTAAAACTCGACAACTGCAACAAAGATTACAAAGAACAAACAAAATGCAGGTTTCTTAGTGGTAAGAATACGATTAGATACTGATTTATATGTTTGTTTGGCGACAGCGGTTTCGATAATAATTGGCTCCTATGCCAGTCAAGTCGCCCGCGTGAATTTCTTCATCAGAGTTGTTTATTTTGCAAATAGGATCTACTTTTATGATAAACTGTGACAAATGAAGGATTGTGATCAGATTCGTCCGAAGTGGGTGCACAAGGAATAAATACGATTCAACTCGACTCTCTTCGATGCGACGCCTTTCGGCTTTTCAAACGCTAGGATATAAGGCCCGCGTCTTGGAGGAATGATTATAATTATTTCTCCAAGGCTCGTCGCTACTAGGCTCACCGACTCTATTTGAAATTTGTTCACATATTCTCATTAAAAGTATTAAATGGATTAAAACAAGTGGCGTGTTACCCTTATTTTTTCTCTTCAATCGCTGTTCGAATATAAACGTTGACAATTGTGTTGTAAATTTTGTAAAATATACATTATTTTTATCAGGTTTTGTAACAAAAACTTTAATATACGAAATATAAATATTTATATCATAATTTATTGGCTGTATAGTTTTATCCTTTGAACTTATTAATTAAAAAAGAACAAAGATGAAATTTAAGTTTACTTGTCATAATGCCAGTTGTCATTTTTGTCTCATCGTTGTCAAAGTAGTTTTAGGACTTCTGTCTGTTTTAATTTCATACGTATTAGATCACTTTGATTTTGATAATTATTTAAGGGCGTAACAACATACGACGGAATATATTATTGTTAAACTACTTAAGATTCACGAAATACTATCATATGTATAATCCGAAATATGGTAAGGCCATTCCAAGTTAAATATCTATATTTTGAAATGTGAAGTAGAAATTGAATTTAATTACTTTTGTAGAGTTATCAGGACGAATATGTGGGTTCCTTTCCCAAAGATTTTAGTTATGGCCCGTTTGAGCAAAATGGAGATGGAGACAATACTTCGTTACAGGAAGACCACAAACCTCGAATACTTCTAATGGGTTTGAGGAGGTACGTAGCACAATGAATCATTTCATGTCAATTTCGTAAAACAAGTTTGTTTACTAAAATATTGTTCTAGGTCAGGAAAGTCGTCAATACAGAAGGTCGTATTTCATAAGATGTCTCCAAATGAAACACTGTTTTTAGAGTCTACAAACAAAATAGTAAAGGATGATATAAACAATAGTAGTTTCGTACAATTCCAAATTTGGGATTTCCCTGGACAGATAGATTTCTTTGATCCTTCATTTGATTCCGACACCATTTTTGGTGGTTGTGGTGCTCTGGTCTTTGTTATTGATGCGCAGGTATCTATCGTATATACTTTTTAGTATTTTAATAGTATTTTCTAACTTTATTATGTAGAGTTATTCTAATTTATGCTGAACTAATGAATTCTGAATCTACTTGACTATGACCATAATAGGAACATTTTAAATAATGCACATTTTTATAACATTTCAGGATGATTATCAAGATGCATTAGACAAGCTGCACCTCACAGTCACAAAAGCGTACAGAGTAAACAGTAACATTAAGTTTGAGGTATTTATTCACAAAGTAAGTATATGCATTAACCTTCACATACTAGGTACATTTTATATTACAATATTTATAGTTTTGTTTACAATACTCATGCATATAATATTAATAACTATATGATAGCTCTTTCGTTATCTGTGTAATTGCCACTGTGCTGTTGCTATTGAGGAGTTTTATTTTATAATAAGTATAAGTATGTGTAAGTGTTCATTTATATTTTATACCAAACACAACAGCAATTACTGTATTATTAGACAGAAATAGGAAAGGCATTGGTGGCTCGAGGGTCACATCAACTAAACCTAGCTTTCATGTTCAATTACACCCCTACAATGATTATGACCATTCTGGTGACTCCTAAGAGAGATGAGGAACCCAGTACAAAAATAAATATGGGTTGCAGAAAGCAACAGCCACGCCATACAACTTGTTGATCTCATTTATATTACTTATAAGCTTTTGCCCGTGGCTTCACACACATTAATTTACATATAAACCTTCTTTTTGAATCATTCTATCTATTAAAAAAAACTGCAATAGAATCCGTTGCAAATTTTTACAGATTTAAGCATACATAGGTATACAGGGACAGAGAAAGTGACTTTGTTTTATACTATGTAGTGTTGCCTAATGCTCTCGTAGATATAAACAATTCTTGGGCAGCAGTAGATACTTACTATTAAATAGATCGCATGCTTTTTGTTTCTTCTATTAGACAAATATATTTTTATTTTAACACATAGTCACCTTCCAGTCTTTTGTTACAATGAGTTACATTTCCAGGTAGATGGCCTAAATGATGACTACAAGATGGAATCCCAAAGGGATATACACCATCGTGCAACGGACGATTTAACAGAAGCAAGCTTGGATCATGTGCACTTGTCCTTCCACCTCACATCCATATATGATCACTCCATCTTTGAAGCCTTCAGCAAAGTTGTACAGAAATTGATACCACAACTTCCTACGTTAGAAAACCTTCTAAACATTCTTATTTCTGTAAGTATGTTCTTTTTCACTGAATCATAGATACAATTACACACTTGTAAACTGTTCAATAAATGTATCTATGGCTGTGGCTCTATAGTTGTAAAAAGATAGTCATAATTAGTGTCCGACCAAAGCTTTGGCTTTGGTCATCTTCAACCAAAAGTCCTACCTTCAGTGAAACAACCAATGGTTTGGTTTCTAGCAAACACCAACGGACACTAGTGATAATACTCATATGGCATGCGTCATAATCATCGTGACGCATGCCATTGTGTGATGATACATTTCGCTACAGTTTATATTTACTAAAATACACATTTATGTTTGTTTTAATGTACAGCAATATGGATTTCTGTTTTATTATACACAATACAATATGTTATATGTAATGCTTGTTTAATCATCTTTCAGAATTCTGGGATTGAGAAAGCATTCCTATTTGATGTAGTTTCCAAAATCTATATAGCAACTGACAGCTCACCCGTTGATATGCAGAGTTATGAATTATGCTGTGATATGATTGATGTTGTTATAGATATATCATGTATATATGGGTATGTTATTATCATATATCTGTTGTTGTTATTTTAGCTTGTTCAGTTGATAAAATAGCATGTATGGTAGGAGTATATCATGTTATAGCCATATTAGGTATTTCAATGTTTGTATTCTTGCATAACAAATATTATTTCGTCCTCATCATAACCGTTTTAAAAGTAACTTGCTAGAGTAGCAAGTAGTAGTAAGCAAATATTAAAATTGATAAATCAGCATCTTTGTCATAATGAACATAAATTAAGAATTTAGGTATGACTAGCTGACACCCGCGGTTTCACCCACGTTTAAAAAGTAAAAAGGAATACAAATTTAAAAATAAATGAAAGCCTGCTGTCCCGCGAGGGGGTCCGCATTGGCGTGGAGTGCGCGCTAATGCTTTTTTTTTTTAAGTTTTAGTAGTAGTAGTTTTTATTAATGTTACGTCTTAGGCCTTCAGCTATCTTCCAGTGAAAGTCCCGTCAAAATTGATCCAGCCATTTAAAAGATTACCTCAGCCAAACAGACAGACAGACAAAAATTTTTAATTGCATTTTTGTTATAGGTATCATGTATACTTTCATATGCATTAAGTAAAAGTTGTTACTTGCAAATCACAAACAGACACTTCAATTTTATTTGTTTGTATAGATTTCTAAAAGTTGGTGTTTATGAAACTTATTTAATTCGAGCCAATGCCAGCAAATTGTTGTAAGTGATGAGTGCAAATATTGTTTGATAGAAGTGAATCATACTTTTTTATATAAATAAATGATTGTTGTGTAATGTGTAGATTTCTGTTATAAATTCTCTAAGAGAATAAATTATGAGGTAGCATTATTTCATGTGAGGTTTCATGTTTACAGTATGGTGGATGAGAGCCAAATGAATACATTCAACAGCCAGAGCTCCAGCCTCATAAAGTTAAATAACGGAACAGTGCTGTACTTGCGAGAAGTAAACAAATTCCTGGCACTTGTTTGCATTCTGCGTGAAGAAAATTTCCAGAAACAAGGTATACTGCAGCAAATATTTTTTTTATATATTAGTTATTAATTTTAAAAGAATGTTACAAACCTTTTGGAGGGTCATAATACTCACAATAAGAAAACCCGATAATTAATTGGCCAAAGCAAAATTTAGTTTGACAAACACAGACCTAGGTTGCATGGCAGCATAATTGAAGTAAATAAAAATATGAATTATGTGACCAGAATCTCATAGTTCATAAAATCCAGCTCACTGGCAGTTACATTATTTTCCTTTTTTATATTTGATGCTTTAAAAGTGAACTATACTTTTTATATTGCAGGTGTGATTGATTATAATTTCCTTTGCTTCCGTGATGCCATAACACAAGTGTTTGAATTGCGCAATAAATGTCAAGGCGTAGCCACAGCAGCTAGATCTCGGCCTGAACCAGAGCTAACCAATGGTGCAGCAGACTCCACCGAGACCACATCAGACCATTCGCAACCGCAAATACCCTAGCACAATACTTATGTTCTCTTTCTACACATTTCCTAAATCGTATCTTTTATTCTTAAGAAATATAATTTCATAATTTTTTATATAAACTCATAGGCTACATAAAGCAAATTCTTATACATGTAACTCATTTTAAGAATTACGAGTACTCGTACATCATCACAGTGGATAAAACAATTAGTTTTAAATGATAAAAATACCTATATCATTGCTTATGCCTGTGATCTACCACAAGTTATTCCAAAAAAAATATATACTTGATAGATAATTGTAATAAAGAGATTTATTTTTATTGGCCAGTTTGTTTAATTTATTCAGATGCTAATCTTTCGCGAGAACCTATTAGCCATGTTTATAAAAAATAATAAAGGTTTAAATATCATTGATAAATTTAAAAATATAAATATAAAATGTGTATGGTTGCTACTACTACTTATACTTACTATTTACAACAAGAAAGTACATAGTTTCGGCTTATATAGTGGGCAAACTGTACCAGAGTACGTGTAAATGAAGGTGGTAGAACCTCATGTAGTTCGACTCTGGCGGCACCATCACCACATCTATTTCTGCCTTATAACGGCATTGTTAAGCATTGCTGTGTTCTGGCTTGAAGGGTGTGGTCAGGGAGACAGACTTATCTGAGGGGTTCCACCTCAGTCCTCAGGGCTAGCAACGCATCTGTGGTCAACCCCAGGTATGACCGTGATCATATCTGGGGTTGATAACAAATGTCCATGCGCGGTAGTGGCCACTTACCATCAGGTGGACTGCAAGTTCATTTGCTGCTGTTATAAAAAAAAAAAGAAAAAAAGTATGATTAGAAGACCTTGTTTCGGAGGTTTTTGTTTGTAGTTGTGGCTTATTTGGATTTCATATATTTTTTTAAAAACTGGTAGTAACACGGGGAATTTTTTATTCCCCGTGCTATTATTGGTAGTCAGAATAGTAATAGCAATAGAGAATAAAGCAATGAACGGTTCATTAGTTTATTCCTCGTTAAAAAAATTAAGTGAGCTGGGTGTGGTAGCCTGAGTTTTAGTAATGATATATGAATATAATGAATGGCAAGATCATTTCAAGGTCCGTCTACCTACCGTCCCGTGTGGTAGTAGCACGGGGAATTCGAATTCCCCGTGCTACTACTGATGGTAAGAATAGTAGTAGCAAGGGGCAATAAACAGTAAGAACCATATCTTTAAGTAGAGTAGGATCCTACATCTATGGAATGTCTCATGAAAGAAAGAGACAACAGGAAGTGGCATAGGAGTCAATTAGTATGGGAAACGCTGTAGCCAAATGAACATGGAAATCAGTGCCTAATCATATTCTTACCACTTAATCGAAACCTGCATTTTTACTAAGGCAAAGACTGGCAAGCACTGACGATAACTAGGCTTCGCTCATCATACTGGCAGTTACCTCGATTTGCCCACGTACCAATTCCAGTTGTCTCTTTCTTTCATAGTGTAGCTCATGGAAAATATTTGCTAATCCAAGTCATTTGCACAAAAAAATATATTAAAACCAGTTTCCACCAGACTTTAGTTTGATAGAAAACATATTTGTAATCAAATGAAAAGTATGTAGTATTTTTGCTTTATTCAATTTTACTCAGTCGACCTTGAATACAAAGATCACTTGACCAAATTAATGTCGGTTGTACGACTATATATTGAGAAAAATAATAGTAAAATAATAAGTTGTCTATGTCGTGTAGTGGAACGTGCCCTTCAATGAAATCGATTCATTCTTGTCTTGTGTCAACCAATTGTCAGATTTAATTTTACTAAAAGCTTTGTTTCGTTTGTTGTGTTTTTAAAGAGGATAAAATAATTATTACTAAACAATTAACTTCGTTATTGTGTATTTGTGACGTGCTATTCTGCTGGTAACATTTTTGGAGACAACGAATATTTATGTAAGTGAATAAAAACATTTTTTATTCTTTTTCAGGTACATACATAGATTTATATGTTGTTAACATTTATTGAAGAGAAATCTGATAAAAATCTTATTTATGCAAATTTATGACGTTAAAGGATTAATTAGAGAAATATTTTACGGTTTGCCAATCGACGGTAGGACAAAGAAAATATTTTTTAATGGTAGCCTGTGTGCTTTGTTATTTGTTATCTTCACCGCTGTTCGTAAAAACTGCTAAGTTCATGGACAGGTTTTAATTCAGAGAAACCGTATCAACTGTTCTGTTGGTCACTTTTCAATAACATTTAATTTTTATTATGAACAATGCTTATAATATAATTTATAATTATAATTTCAGTGTTATTAGAATTGATACTTTAAACATTTTCTATTTAGAAAACATCTATAGATTTGAATAATTTTTGATAAACTTGGCGCAAATATCCCCAAGTTCAATGTGATAACAACATGTTATAAAGCAAAATTTATTTGCAATGATGGCAAGCAGTGCATTTAATGTTTGTAGAAACATGTTATGATGGCAAATACTAATACCTTAATAAGAAATAAGCTCCATTTAAATCAGTGATTGTTAAAAAAGTAACTTTTTTTTCATCGTTCTGTTCCTAACGAGTAAGTGAGAGGTGCTAGATAGGTAGAGGAAATAGTGTGATAAATGTGAAATTGATCATTACAACTGATTTATTTATTGTTCTTATATGTTACTGGTACTCACAATATGTTTTGCAAACTTTGCCGATATTTTGACCCAGTTGCATAGATGGTTCCCGGTGAAACTGCAGTGGCTCGGAGAAACCGTTGATAAGCAGTAGTTATAGATTAATGTATCTACCCAATGTTTAGTTCATTTTGTTTAGGTCCTACATAGATTGTGTCATAATACAACACTAACTGTATCCTTACGCACCAAACTTCATGCTCTTTGTGATTGACATAAACTAACCACTCATTATATTACATCATATATCTATTGTTAATTAAAACAACATACTATTCAGTTACAATAATCAATGTTAATTCAATTAAAGTTTGTTATTTTTTCTGTTTAATTTAATTTGTTTTCTGTTTGATAGATAGAACAACATACTCGTAAATATTATTTTCCAACAATCTACTCTGTATGAACTTTCACTTGTGGCTTATATCAAACTACTCCATGCAAGCAATTTTTAAAAAACGGATGGGCAGTTTAAGTGACGGTTTTTGATAAAACCTAAAAATTCATCATTAGATTTCAAAAAATCTATTATTGTACCCAGGGATAATCAAACGGGTTCATTTCAAACTAAAAATCACACCCTGTATTATTATGCCATCAGATAGTGTTGCTGACCGAGATCAAATTCTGGAAACTAATTATACATTTTAAACTTATGAAAAGGGCTCACTTTTAAGAAAATGCATTTTTTCCATACATTCTCTTACAAAGCCTTTACCTTTATGTTTTGAATTGTTATAGATTATACCTCAAAATAATGTGGCTCTGGGGACGTCCATAATTTACGGGAGGCATTTTTTTTTCAATTTTCTGACCACCCTTTAGCATAGTGAGATGTCGTGAGATTTTGATATGGCATTTGAGCTATGAGCATATTTTATTCTTATTTCTTTCATTATATGGATGCCTCCTAAGAAAGAAATATTGACACTGTTTTATAAATAATTTTATAAATGACAGGTAATTTTATAATAAAACTTATTGTTTCTCCGTGCTTGAGTATATCAATTCGCTAAAGGCTCGAATGCAATTGTATCGATACTGAAATTGAGTGGGTCAGTGGATTGATGGAGCATAGGGTCTGATTGATCATGGTCCTGGAAAACTATGTTGGAATGCCTCATATAATCGATTAAGACTGAAACAGAGAAACAAGTTTAATTTATATTTTTATCTTGTTAAAATATCATTGCATACTCAAAGTCATGTGGAAAAAAATGTAAATAAACTATTAAATAAATAATCCTTTATGTGACATTCCAACTTAGTCTATAGTAGTAGAACTTATCTGCCTTAACTCTTCTTGAGGTTAATTAAAGATACAACTGGGTAGCTGTGGCCACGTATGTATGATAAGGCAGATGGACTGTATGTTTAGTAGCTACATCTACATATCTTAAAATAAATCACAGATGAAACAATCAATTGAGTAACGAGATAACAATAAATTAACTTCAGAGTTGGTCCAGCATGTATTATGGTGGTATAATAAAAAAAATTACTTGCGTGGGTGGAGGGCTTGCTTGTGACCTAAAACTAAGCGCCCAGAGGAAGTCTTTGAAGGAAGGAAGTAAGGTGATCTTTTGTTTTGGACTCGAATCAGTCCATCAGCTTTATCAATTAGTAATTACCAGACATGACACTTTGTTGGCAAATAAGTTCCATTGCATTTTACTTAATTACTTCTTTTTTGTCTTTCTTTTCTTTTATTTATATCATTATAATGTTATATTAGTACGTAGCTATGAAGTCGTCGCTCGTATTGACATAGTTTACATGATAATTTAGCGAAATATGTGTATGATTTTGAATGCCGACTTCGGAACAATGTACTAATGAACTAAAATTATTTCTTAATTTTTAGTGACATAGAAGTTGGTTTGATATATTTGTAAAAAAAAAAATTTTAATCCATTGTGTATTTTTATCTCAAATTAAAATTTAAGATATTCTTTGTACTTTCCGACACTATTTGTTTGAAAATGTTTAAATTAAAAGGATGAAAACAGTGTTGTCAACATGATGCAAAAAAATCGTACAACTTATTCATTCGCCTCTAAACAACAACTTGTAGTAGTTCACATAGTAAAGAAAATACTTTGTTGTATTTTTTTTAGAAATAATTTCTGCAAACTTAGTACATTTAACTAATATAATGTACATAAATATATGTATTTAAGAATAAATTGGTTTTCATCAAATCATAGAAAAAAAAAGACATTTTCCCATTTTCTAAAAATGAAACACGATTCATGTTTGAATAAGCTTCTCTAGTACTTTACATAATATCTCAATGATTGAATACTAGTTTTTACCCGCGGCTTTCGCTCACGTAAATGTGGACATTTGCAATTACAATAGTTACAATTATATGTTTCAAGTTTAATGCAAATTTTATTCATTCATATTAAGAAGGTATTAAAGTTATTATGTTTTCGTATATTTTTTCAGGATGAAAGGTACTCTATGTCGTTTTCTTGACCTCTGGCAATGTGTGTGCAAAATTTCATGACGATCTATTTAGTAGTTAAAGCATAAATGCGTTAGGATAGGATAGGATGCCCAAACATTCCATAAGGAGGGGTAATATAATGAGGCAATGCATACTCCTTCCGCTACCTCGTCCATGAGGGTTTCTAGTTCCGTTCTAGAGATTAAAAAAACCTGTTTACAGTGATAGTGAAGATGCCTACAAAATGCCAATATTTTCACGAGTGCCTCGTCTATTTAAAAACAGTGTGAGTAGTGTGACATTAATATATTTTTGCGTTATGTAATTAACCAAAACATGTTTTGTTTTTCCGCATGTCAACAATTGCGAATTAGTAGAAGGCCATCGGAGAGATAACATTTTGTTTTTCGCACGTACTCGTATAGATATCTTAGCGAGTGAGAAAGGAGTTATGACGTTTAATCGAATGGAGTTAAGGTTGAAAGTGGGTCGCGGTTTGACATTGGGATCTGCATAGTGGCCTTGTGGATTTAAATAATACGCAACAGGCATATCGAGAAACGGTGTGCCTTCGCCGCGGCGTAGCTCGTAAACACTACGTCACATGACACACCCATTACTAGACAAATAAGACGATGATTGCAGCTGGAACGCATAATTCGCATATTTTAGAAATCTCAGATTTAATAACATCCCTGTATATCCAGAAATTACAACCATAAAAATACTTATAGATGTTAAAAAACTAAGTGAACATACGTTAAAATAAGCTATACGAGTACATGCAGTTGACTATGATATATAGAGTGTGTTAAAATAACTAAGCCGAATCATTACCAAAAAATAATATTACATGCCAGATGCCTTTTTACATTTACTGCATGTTGTTAGATTCCGTTACCAACTAACTGATTTTCCGTAATCTAGCTTTTACACGTTTTTCACTGGAGAAACTGAATATATTGTATTTTAGTTTTTTTTCTTGAATATAAATGCCCATCGAGGCCTGTAGGTAAGAACATCTTATTGCCAATAATTGAGAAAAGAAGCCAGCAGACGACGCCAAAATCTCTTTGAACTAGTAGGTATATCGAATTGACGGATTTTTAATTTAAAACAATCAAACTGTGAAATAAAAAAAAAACTATTGCATTGCGAGACTATTATATTTTCTGGAACTTTATTGAAAAAATATATATCTCACATATATGGAGGCCGATACGCCTTATTCACTTTGAGTCAAATACGAGTGCTCGTAGGTGCCTTAAAAAGGATGCAATTCAAGAAAATCCCTCATTTGGACCATTCGCGCCAGTTCAATAAGATTTTGGTGATGTCTGCTGACTTATTTATTATTAATTTAATTAATTGTAATAGGATATACAATTAACCTCGATGATCATTTAAGTTCCACCAACAAACGAAAGCATATTTATAGTTATATTTTATAATATTAATTTATATATTATTTCTAAGGTCTGTCAAATTGATACAGAAGTAGTAATCACAAGCACCATATGACTAAGTAGGTTGGCACTTACTGCAAAAGTGCACTTAATAATTCATAATTATATTACGTACTATATAGCTGATCCCTTTCAGGTTAAACAAATAAAAGGTATACAAATATATTTAAACGCAAAATAATGATAGCTGACTCTAATGCGCCTTATAGAAACTGACATTTGTGACTGTATTGCAAACATTCGCGTAATGTTTACACTTATAGGGTTGACCTAGTTAAGGGTCAATATGCTATAGGGATGTTATGGATAAAAAAATCTGATCTGGAAACGGATATGTGAAAAAAAATATACCGGTTTCGGATTTGGTTACGGATATAAAATCATTTCAGATTATCCCATAGTTTCGGACCTTTATAATTATGATTGAATAGGCAAGTAGATAATTTTACGATAGTAGCCAAATACTTGTTAAATGAACAATATGCAGCTTTACCTTAATTACAATGAAACTCCACAGGATGCTCACTCTTATGTTATTTTTTAAGTGAGCGTTGGATGTTGGCTGTTAGTTTGTTAAAAATGTTATGTAGAAATAGTACCCGGTTAATATGAAGAAAATAATTACTTTTTAATTATATATTTAAGACAGAGCCTTAAAAAAAGGAATATGAGATGACACATTCTGTATGTAGCGTAATTTTACGTAAGATGACGTAGCGAAATATTACGTGAGGTAAGTACATATAAAATATTGAATTAATTTAAGTAGCTAAAAGTAAAAGCAATATAAGATACTTTATATGTTCTGTGTTATTCATATTCTCTACGTGCATTTTACACATGTGTATTATGTACCTACACCCAAATATAAGGGTGCCGTTATTGGACGTGTTTTTGCGGGTCAACATCAAGGCGTTTATCAGTTTTTGGGTCAAGCTGTTTGTTTATGTCTTGTTGCAAGTTGAATTGTATTTTCCTGAGCGCAGAAGACGCTTTCGCAATGGCGCGGTGCGACATCACGCCATCACGCGATCAACACGTCCGCATCGCGCGTTCAGGCGCCGCGTCGGCCGGTTGGGTTTCTACCGAACACATGGTTATTATGCGTGTCCGCCAAATCGCGGTATGTGTAGTTCGTTCGTCTGGGAACTTCGACGTCACGCAGCAATCAGCCGGCGCTGTCGCACCCACTCCGCCCGCCAGTCAGAGAGAAGCTCGCGCTTGCCAGTCGCCAGTCTGTTGTCAATACTCTGGTGCGGGCGACGCGTGAACGCGTCGTGTTTTTTCGTCTTGCATACGATATCGTGCAAGATATTGTACACAACGATTTCTTGCAACCATTGATTGTTGATAAGAGTGTCAATTCTTGGGATTGTATCGACAATTACAAAGAACATTATTATTTTGGTACGTTATTTTTTGTTTACTTACCTACTTTACTTTTTCTTTGGTTTACAATTGATGGATACAAAAAAGTAAATTTCGTGCAATAAGACGTAAATATTTTCTAATTTAAAGGAACGTCGATAATAATTTAAGATTTTTGATTTTTAGCAAAATATCTATCTAATTAATAATACTGGAAAAATATGCTTACCAAGTACCTATTTACTCAGTTTGTAAGACTTTCAAATTCAAGTAGAAATAGATAATAAGTCATTCATTATGTTACCCACATACAACATATTTATATGTAGTAGGTCTATTACATGTATATAAATAGCTACTGTATATTAGTAACATATTTTTTTTATTGTTCATTGTCATAGATATAAGGATTAGTCCGCTAAAATGCGACGTTACAAAATAGATTTTATAAAGCATATTTTCGCATACAAAAACAATAATAAAATATTATGTATATTTTGCCTCTAGCAAAGGTGAAGGTTCCTGTGAAGGTTTTTGTTTAAGAGGATTTTTCTGTTAAATAGTTTGCATAATTACGTGAACGGACTTAGGTTAATAGATATGATGGATATAAAGGCCTACATAGTAGTACAGAGATCATAAAATGCTAAATAAAAGAAAACAAAAACGCAACTGAAAATACCAAAATAAGAATAGAAAATCGTTAGTTTTAAAAAAGTTAGTAGTAGGCGGGACCTGTAATTTTTTTGTGGTTTACAATTTGCAATTGAATCCCGCTGCTACTAAGTTTTTTTTTAAATTAACGATTTTCTGTTTTCATTCTTTTTTCGATCCATTCAGTCAGGTACCTGTAGGTATCTACGTAGTAATATTAAATACGGTATAGTTGCATTATATCTATGTTGCTTAGAAGATCATAACAAAACAACACGATAACATCATATAATGTAATTACAATGTCCACGCATCATACATAACTCCAATAGCGTAAACACATAAACATGTAGGTAATAGGTATGAGTATAATATGAACCGTGCGGCTTACCATCGGACGTCACGTTGGTGTCCACACCACCCTTGTGGCGAGCGTCAGCATGACAGTCACGTAGATAAGGTTTCATGTTACCTCAGAATAAATAATATTAAGCACTAAGTATAACGTAATATATCCGTTCACACTCTAAACTATTTAATTTGCACTCTTTGTTGGCGACTCTCCAATAAAATGTAGGTTACTTTTTATTTAGAAAAGTAGCGAAAAAAATCAAGGACGATCAAAGCGCCACTAGTTGTTAGGAAGTGGCGAGGTGACTCGTCTCGATCAATTAGCCCAATGTTAGCGGAAACGCCGGATACCTATTGATCAATAATACGTCTTCGTACAGTAATATGCAAGAAGTAGGACTTAAAAGTTTAATTAACAGAAACAACTTCAGCAAGGAAAAAAATCTAAGTATTATTTAAAATGTTGATGTTGTTATTATTCTACTTGATATGGTGAAAGTAGAGCAGGGTAGAGTTGACAATTTGACACCATTTGTTGCAGATAATTATGAACACGGATTCGGTTAGCGTAATTACACGCGCTTAATTATGTATGTCAACATTGTTGTTTTTAAACAAAAGAATCAATAAAGTTGATGAATAAGAATAGAAAGCGGCCGACACAAAATCTTCCTTTTTTATTTGTACATTAAAGAAGCCAAAACCATTATGCGGTTACCGAACTCTTAATATACATTTTGGTTCCAATTGATTCAATTTACTATTAAAATGAAAAGCGAAAAACAAATGCTATTCGGTGTCTCAGTTCAGGTATATTTCTGCGTGAGTATGTAACTGCATTTCTAAAGTTATGTCTAAACGTTTGTGTTTCGTTAAAGTTATAGCATGCATTTGCAAATACAAAAAGGTTCATCATAATTGGCCCAGTCGTATTGGCGTGATGTGTGACTGTTAAAAAAGAACACAAACAGATTAACTGTAGATTTATTTTATCGAATACGAAACAAAGAGTTATTACTAACAATGTTTTACTATTGATTTATATCTAATATTAGGTACGTTAAGGTTAATATTGCAATTACTCTAAGATACATTTCTAATATTTTGAATTTCTATTTGTAATAGAATTTCTTTGTTTCTATTTGTAAAAAATAAGAACAAAGAAAAAATAAATATACTGTATGTTAAAAAATTACGACTAAATACGCAAATAGCCAAATACACGAGACCAAGCCAAAAGGAGGCATCATATTTGTAGATTGACATGAATATTGTAACAGTATGTACGTATATGTTTATATTTATCTATATGTAATGCCTATTCTGTCAATTTGCAAGAGCGCTATTCTTGCGGATTAGTCATTGTTAGTACCTACTCATACAAATCTCGCTCCGGGGGCAGAGTCCCTCTGTCGTCACGCACGTTTCGACCACGTGTGTGCATGATTCTCACTTCGGTGATATGACCAGGTAATCTTCGCATGGACAGCCATTATCTGGCTTTATGTTCCAATTACTATGCTTTGTTGTCTGCTAAATTACGTAGGGTTTTCACCTTATAAGTGTTTTCGTATTCTTATCTTGCTCCGTTTAAATTCGTCTTCTTCATTACTTTTACACTTTAATAACGTTTAAATGTTTACGCCGTCTATTTGTAGGTACTTACAAAAATTTACCTCTAATAAAACCCGAATATTTTTATTTTATTTTCTTCTCTTCACATTTATTCTCGACTGGGAATCAAATCCGGAGCCTAGCGCAGTAAACCTAGCGATTACTGGGTCTCTCGAATCTACAATAAATTATTATTATAACTGCTCTTGTAACGTTGTTTCTAAGTATGTACGGACATAAATAGTTACTCCGAGTGGACATAATCCCTCTTGAATGCTCTTGAGAGTATTGAGGCATATTACTACCGGTCAAGGTATTTTATAGTATCAAAGCAATTGCTTAGTCTTTTATACGAATGTAGTGCACGTCTCTACTACTCTAACGTCGGTACGTAACCTCAATCTCAATTTAACATATGTTTGTTCAAAACAGTTTCTCAATGTTCGTTAATTATTGCCTGCGTTCGGTTATTGCTCGTAATCGTAGTTATATTTAGTTGCTATTCGCTATACATATCTCAATGTTCTATCATGCAACATTGCGTCAGGGTATCCTGCGCCTGCAAGTGCGTCGACCCACTAATCAAATTGATATGTTTGTTGTTGACGCTCTCATTACAGATCGTACCCGGAAGCTGACGCCTTTTTCAACTCGATTGTGTACTGACCGATAGTGTGGTATCAAATTCCATAATGTAAGGTTGAGGATTAATAGCCGTTAATTGCCCAATATCTACACAATGGTCTTATCTGATAATAGCAGTGTCGAAAGTTATTTTTGTAATGACTCAATTTGATTCGGCGTAAATATAACGTAGCGCAACATATAAATCCTGTTATGCATTTTATAATGATGTTAGGAGATTTTATGGTTTGTTCACGTCGACTATTCATAAACGTTTGTTACATAGCTAGTTTGTTAAATACTACTTATACTGACGTTCCGAGTTCCAATCCAACTCTTCCGCGCATGGCCTGCCTTGTGCTTGCTTGTTAATTTCATGAAAGTAAGATAATACTGGGATGAATAATTTACCAGGATTTATCGTAAGTAGGTAATGTCTTCATTACCACGTCGCACGGAACTGTGTAAAGAGTGTTCTGAGTTCGGATCGTCAATGGGTTTCACAATTTATTAAGAGGCTCTCTACAATTTACCTTTGGCATTTTACAAGCCAGCGAGAGTTGTTCCACGGATTATTACTAAATAACGAGTTGCTTTGCAATTTGCCATCGATTTTTTTTTATTTTACAAAGCTATAATAGTTTTAAATCCATGCTGGTTGTATAATAACATTAATAACTATTCATATAATCTACCGACGCCTCAATAATAAATAAGGTAGTTAGCAATACTCGCGACGGTGTAAAATGTAATTTTTTTGTTGTCAATTATCTCATTGAAACATTCCGTCGTGCAGCACCTGGCTTGTCAGAACCGGATGTTCATGTACTATTATTATATTGTGGTTCATGATAAATAATTATATTGTCAATTTCCACGTTATCACTATATATTTGTATAGTATCTAACCATGTATTAATGATTAAACCAATGACTAACTGTTTACATCCAATAATATAATTAATAGCGTTTTTTCCTTGTTTCAGAATTCGAGTACATTCACCTAACGGCGTGATCAAAATGGGGTAGTTTGTGACTGAAGTTTAATTATTGGAATTGACCCGAGACATACAATTAGTGTTAGTTTGTGGTGTTATTGTTATTGTGTTGAGTGAGTACAAGAGAACCGCAGCCATGTATTCCATGAACTATATTGGCAAGTTCATCGCGAACTTTCGCGAGTTTTACAACGAGATAAACGGGGCGACGCTGACGGGGGCCATCGACGTGGTGGTGGTGGAGCAGCCCGACGGCAGCTTCACCTGCTCCCCCTTCCACGTGCGCTTCGGGAAGCTTGGCGTTCTACGATCCAAGTTAAAAGTTGTAAGTAGCATATACTAGTTATGCTATAAAGACTTAACTAACATTTATGTTCTAAGTCAACCTTTTGTAGGGAGTAGATATCTTCGTGGCTTATTGTTGCCTATTTCTGTATTATATTTATATTGTATGTATACTAGTAGTATAAAACTACTGTGATCTGGTTTAAAGGGTGAATACTAATGTTCCAAAATAGTTCTCAGGGGGCAATGCGTGTGTGGTCAAACTCAAAAATGACTCGTGTCCTATTTCGAGTCCGTTAAATATTTTACAATACTTAACAGTGTCCCATCGTGTTTAAGAAGTTAATTAATTAAAGCAAATTATATTCTTTATCGCTACTTAACTATCTTAGATTCTTAAAAACACGTGTTTAAGTATCACCACTGATAATAATAGGTACTACATAGTCTACATACTTGTATTATCTATGAAAGATTTAAATTGTGTGGTGACCGATTCCAAAGATAACCTTTCATTTTATGCGAGTTCACATGTACACCGATGTAACAAAATGCCTACTTTTAAAATGTCATAAGTCAGTATTATGGTAATTCATATTGAGATAGGTATGTTGTGTCTTGTGTTGAATGTGTATAAATAACGAGACAGCTCAACTATCATACAAAAAACTATCCGGCTTTTCACTGTATTGAAGTAGTTGCCAAATTGATAGTTTTTTTTTATGAAAATGAATAGTCAAGACTGCCAACGTGAGTGGAACCATGTTTTACTTTATTATTTTTAAAAAGGGCGACGATTTTCTGTTCTTTGATGTTTTGTTTTCTTGGGTTTATGCCGCCGCAGTCGATGAACGATTGCTTGGAAAACCCGCCAATGCGACATGCAATGAGACTTGAGGTAAAATTGCAACTCTGTGTAGTATTTGCAATCTTATTATGTCACACACAGGGCTCGATCTCTTGACCTGTAATAGACATATACTTGGTTTTTTGCTTACGGTGTACCTATAATCAATTTATTTTATCCGGGACGACCCGGATGGCGTTCCTGGGTTCGATTCCCAGCAAGGCGGAAATTTGAATGATGAGTTTAAATTTCCGTTCTTGGTCTGGGTGTGTGTCCTTGTCTTGTGTGTTGTCCATGGCACCCACGACACAGGAGAAAATCCTACTGTGGGGCTATGAGTGTGAACCGTTATTTATTTATTTATTTACTACTACAACTAATCGTAAGTTAAAATAAAGGGACCTAATAATGTCTTGTATGGGGACCTCCCCCATGCAAGACATCGGCTATTTTCGGCGTTTTTCGATTTGTCTACTGAACCGTAATAGGTAAAAACAATAGTTGCACAATGTTATTATTAGGTAGCTATACTTTTATAGCTGCTATTACAACAAATACTAAAAAAAGAAAATTTGGTGGTACAGAACCATCCGTGTACGAGTTCGCCTTAATTACACTTTACTATAATTTTTCAATGTGCATAATTGTGGTTATACACGATAGCGGTTAAAAGAATACTTATCGGTACATGACAAATATCAACTGCACCATATTTTTTATTTATATGCAAATAAAATAGCGTTTTTGCTTACGTTACATGATTATTTGTTACCTCCATCAGAAACTATTTTTTTATCGGAATTGTATAATTTGAATCACCTTCCTCATGTAAATATACGTAAATATCAATAAGTACCGTGATAAAACTGTATTAATAATATCTGAATTATTAATGGGTAATCCTGTAGACTTATTGAAGTTTAACCGCTGCGTAAGCGTGATTCAACCAAATAATGTTTTCCTCTTGCTTGGGAAAGAATGACTATACATAACGTTCTACATATTCTAGAGGACTTTGGTTTTATGTTAATTTATCTAAATGGGTTTTTTACGCCATTACATTTTCCCAAGTTTTCATATATCCTTCGATTGAAACGATTTATAGTTTCGGTGAATAATTTAAATATCCCGTGAAAAAGCCAATAAAAAACTATGTCGTAAATACATAGAACTTTTGTAGGAAGTAGTAGAATGTCAATTCTGAATCTCAACAGACATCCTATTCTATACTTATAGGTTACTACTAGATTGCTCAAAAATCATCTTTCAGACAAATTCTATTATATAATCAATCTATCAATAATGTTACATGTACCTATGTCGACTAGTGCTAATAGGTTAATCAAACATAGCTTTATGTTGTAAGAGAATTACGTGTTAACTCATTATAACTTGTAGATATTTTTTTCTCTATAGGTCCATAAATTACGTGAGCTGTTTTGAGCGGGGCGGGGGGTTGGGTTTGAGTCGATTCTCATCTAATCTCACTTTGCGGGGAAGGTCTTGGTAAATATCACGCATTTTTTCTGCTCGAAACAGCAAAGTTGCGAGAAAAAGTTTTAAATTAAGTAAATTAATCATATGACTAAAATATGACCAAATCGTACTCAAAATATCTAAGGAGATTTAGTTTGTAGTAACTTTATTTATTTAGTAACAAAGTTAAAGCACCGATGGCCTAGAGTGGATAGATCAGAACGAAGTTGAAGGAACACATAATTGTTTTTAAATACATAATTATGGAAATGTTGGTTCCATTAAGCTGTTTTGAGAAAACGCATGAGTATTCCTTGACTGAAATGGAATAGATATCCTATTTTGTTTCGCAGTAGTTATGATTTCAGGATTTTAGTATTTATAAGACTTCTAGTTATTCAGAAATCTTTATTACAAGTCCAAGAAGCAATAAGCAATTTTTATCTATACAAAACAAATAAATAAAATTGAAGTGTCTGTTTGTGATTTCAAATAACATTTTTTTACTCAATGTACATGAAAGTATACACGATACTGTCTGTCTGCTTGGCTGAGGTAATGTTTTAAATGGCTGGACCGATTTTGACGGGACTTTCCTGGATAGCTGAAGGTCTATAAAATAGGCTACTTTAACTTTTAAAATCCATTAGCGCGCGCTTCATGCGCGGGCCGTCGCGGGAGAGCAGGATGACATTTAAATTTACATGTTTAAATATGTATTGTTTGTTACTTTTGACATCACCTAGTTATTAGAATAAAATTAATTGCAATTACAGATCCATGGTGGCCGAGGGGGTTGTTTTAAATTTCACGACATCTCACCATAGGAGGGATCAAAAATTAAAAAAAAAACGTCTCACATTATTAATGGACCCCCCTATAATTATATTATTATATTATATGGGCGAAAGTAACTCTGACACCCTCTCACGACTTACGACTAAATCTATTTCGATGAAAATTTGCATGGACACAGATAGTCAACGAGTTTTAGATTAATTACGTTACGACGTACATCGTCGGAATGACCGCCCATGTGCACGGGCCCTTATCTAGCGCACAAAAGGCGTTCAATTATTTATTTAATGCGCGGATTAGGTTATCTATATTCAGGGTCATCGTTATATTTACGTAATTATTTACTAATCGTATTAATTACATTCTTTTTGAGGCCGTTTTAACGATATCAGCATCATATTTAAAGTATTAAAATTATTCCGTGTTAAAATTTTTGTCCTCACATAATTCAACCGGATAGTTGTCTAGTTGCTCTCGAATAAAAAAGTTGCCATACTTGTTTTTTTCCTATTCCATTACTCCTACGTATTTTATACTTATAAATAATATTAAGATAATTAAAACAGTTGAAAATGAATATAGTCTAAAAAGCTGTGCCTAATAAGTAATTTGATATGTATTAACTTTATCATTTTAGTCATGTTCTAAGTTTGCAACTGGGTTGGTATATATGTAAGTATAGCAGTATTCAATAAATTTTAGAGTTAAATACGTACGAACGACGTCTTATGACGTCTCTTAAAATTCATGGGAAGTAGGTAGGTAACTTACCAAGAATTTTATTTATCGATTATTTATTATAATGCATCCTGTGTAAGTCAGTCTCGTTCTAATATCGACTGTCGATTGTCATCGAGTCACGCCACATCGTTTATTATCTACGTCACCGTGTGGTAACAATAATAAAGTTTATCTTTATCCTATAAGGTGTTTGAATCTATAGTGTTATTTGTGTTGCATTTATATGTAGTCTTGGCCTTCTGTTATGAATGTATATTGTCATTCCTCCAAGGACATAGTTGACTAATATGTGTCTTACCTTGGCAGTATTGTTGTCAATATTGTAAACAATGACTTGTATTTTGTGTAATTTAATAATATTTGTAACAGTTATTATACACAAATATTATCTTACGATCTAATCGTCTAATCCAATAACTCCAAGCACGCAGTATTCGAAAAAGGGATGGGAAGATTTCACTTCACCTAGGTAAAATGTAGGTTCTAAAATACATTTTATATTGATATTGAAATAATGCTTATTCTATATCATAAATTTTCATGTCTACTCATATGAAAGTGATGAACGTACACACAATAATAATTCGATGTTGGTTCGGGAGGAAGTGACGTATACAGTAACAGTTGTCGTCACAAGATTTCACGCATTATTTCGTAAACGAGTCACGAAACAAGAATGTGTACATATCGACGAGCCGTGTGTGGTATTTTAGAATGAGACAGGTATGCCGTCGCTGCCTGAGCAATACTGGCGCTTACGGTTACTCTCACTACACGATACGGGCGAGATAAATCCACAGCTCAGTGCACACGCGTTGCGTCTAGATTGTTCTGGAAAACTGGCGATCCATCTGTCTGTACTCTGTCCTACTAGGTGAATACTCCTTGGCTCCTCGTCTCGTTAAGTATATTTAGATCACCTTTACGGATTATGTCTTCGTGATTCTGAGGAAACATCTATCATTATTCGGTAATATTTTACACACAATTTTAGACGGGCATTAGCTTTGTTTACGTAGGTTAGGCACTTAACACTTTGCCAAATTAAGATAGGAAATCTGCGACTGATTCACCGAGAAATTGGAATTATGCCAATTGCGGGCTTCAATTCCACCAGAGAATCGTATGAAAAATTTGGCACAAATATTTGTCCTCATGAAACCACCTGTTATTTTTATAGAAAGTTGTTAAGTCTGCTAACGATCAATGTTATTCAAATTGCTGAATTTTATGTAAATATCCATATTGAAATAGATAACTTAAATTGAAATTACTACTTTCATTTCAATGTGAATTTAATTTCTGAAGCTAATATGACAATTTACGACTAGAATATGTGTAAACTGTTAAGCAGTTATACGAATAAATATCGAATTTCTCGATTATGTGCACCTGAGGATGAACTAATCTAAGAAATGTTCAACTCATCGTTGAAATAGTTGTTTTACTTCTGCAAATGTAGAGGACTTCATAGGAAGTAACATTTTTTATTAATTCTTAGAATATTTAAAGTTCATGGAGAAAAATGTAAACCGTAAACAGGTGTGGTGTACGAACCTGGATTACCTATTACTAAAGTAAATAATTAATGTACCTCATGTTTACATGAAATTATAGAATATTCTGTGTCTATTTAAGAGATGACGCAATCGAGAATAAGTTAC
>DWPV01000091.1:0-42827 GCA_018251915.1 Urbanus proteus proteus
ATCATAAGCTTTGTAAGTTACATTTAATAGATATATTGGCTAGGAATGCAGGAAAACGTTATGAGAATATTGCATTATAGCTAGTAAATTCCGCTGAAGAGTTACTATAGATGCAAAAATAATAGGGAATTTACAGAGAACTGCTTACCACCCGTTTCAAAGAATCCAGAAATATTATTTAACCCGAAATATTATTTAACCAGAAATATTTAGATTAATATCGTATTTATGAATTAAAAATTTACTGCTTCCAGTTAAAATTAGGAATAAGAGGGCTAGGGCTTATTAGAATAAAAATTCTCACTGAAGACATCTTGTACCTGGAGACTGAATTATAATTTATCAGGAAAATGGTCTTTACCCTTTGAATGTATACGAAAATTCGCCAAAAGTGAGAGCCCGAGCTTTCCAAAAACTGATGGATGGATGAATTATATTATCGATACCGCATAATTGGGTTAACATTTTAAGAGGACTCATTTATCTTTGCGAGATAAAACAGACACATTGGAAGATAAACATCTCTATTATAATAATGACGCTTTGTAAGTTTCAGAGTGTTAAATCATTTGAAGCTTTCAACATGTACACCGGCAACCAATTCCAGAGCTTTCAAAAAAGCTCAGTAAATTACACGCTCGGGTCGGTTTACGTTTAAATCTCGACCGCAAATAGCTTATTTTTCCACATTCATTAAACAGTATATTAAAGCCGACACAACATTATCAGCCACGGGTCGGTCTTAATGTATCCGTTTAAAATATTGTGACGTTCTGTGAATAATCTTTGGTACGTGAGCTTACTATATTAACCCGTCCAGTTTGATTGGACCTCTTGAGATGCGTACATTTTCAACACCTTCTAGTCTTTCTTTATATATCTGGGCAGTCAGCGGGTCCTATTAATTTGGTCCGGTAATTTCTCTCGATGATAGTCACTTCAATGGCATAGATTTACAGCAAAACGTGCGGCCGTGGTTCATCTGTTTACAGTCTTACAGTCTTTATTTGACCGTCAGTCCGTTTGTCCTAATGCCTAATGTTTATAATGCAATATAACAATTCCACAATGGCCACATTCGCTTTGCATGTGAGTATTAATTGCGTTTGAAGGACGTTTTGACGGTCAATATTCATCTTGAGAAGACAAATAAGCCTTTTTAGACTGTCTACTTGATACTTTAATTTATTGAAAGTCGATATATTCAGTATAAAATATTCAGCTATTTTACTGGTTTTTGCAATAGTAAATATTATTATTATTGTTTTAGAATAAAATCAACTGTAACTGTAGTTTTATACAGTTATGAAACAAAAGGTAATAGGTAAGTCAAAATCCAACGATATTTTTGTACTTACAACTATAGTATTATTTTTCTTAATAAACATAAAGTATTTATATTAACAATCAATATTTAATTTATATATTATTTTTAAGTTCACGAGCGCGAGTACTCATTAAAGAAGTATGTACTACTGAATCTTCGTGCGAATAAAACAAAACATATTCATATTTTAAGTATCGCGAAAGGTGTAGCACCTGTCTCACAACGTGCGAGTAACGAGCAACGAACAAAAGAACGAAAATTATATGGTATTGTTCAATTATATTTTAAATCGTGATTAATATAATAGATAATTATTGTAATTAATATGCGGCAAGTAATAAACTTTTATAGTGACAACAAACTTAGCATCAACAAGGGATGTCGTTCAATCCTACGTTATTCGGCTGAAAAAGATATGTCTAGTTTTACTTAAAATTAAACTTAATCGAACTACGAAGAAAATAGTAAAATATAAAAAAGTAGAAAAATTGCTATAAAAACTTGAGGAAATGATGTGAATGAATAATTTTTTTATAATTGCAAATAGGAAAGACAAATGTCATACCTATACAAAAATGTTCTTATTACTATTCTGCATCTGCATTTAAGAATATCCATCGCGTATCGCTTCCTCGCTGACAGTAATCTACTTCCCTTATCGTTAAAATAATTGCCTCAAGGGCCCCTCATATCTGTTTTTAAGTTACCAATATTGCATTATGAAATTTATATGACACAAAATTTGCGAATCTTACTTTATGTTGTCGAGAGAGCATAAAAAAGAAATACGTTGATACAAAACGGAGAGTAAATATTGGCTTCATCCTATTGATACCTGTACATGTTATCTGAAAAAGCACATTGAAAACAACAGCAAAACATGTCAAAAATGTGTTCCGTGAAAACGAGTACGAGTTAGCTATTAGACTAGAAAATTGATCATTGAATATTCATAACTAAAACAACATACCACGAATGTTTCTACATCTATTTATTTCTTGTCTTAATATCTTGTACAAATGTATTAAAAATTAGTCAAAGACATTAAACATAATTATTTTAGAGCACAATTACAGTGGTATTTGGTGGTATCTAAATCTAGATTGAATGATGAAAAATACCGACCTAAGACAAAATTTTAAAGCTCTTGCAAAAAAAAAAATATTTTTTAAATAAAACACACGATTTTGAATTGTACTGTTTCCACGCAACTTATGTTAGTCGTTAACTCAAAACAATGATAACAAAACACCACTTACCTTAACATTTTTATCTTCTTTCTTCCTTCTTCATATCACTGTTTCAAAATCGTAATTCTGTTCACGAAAAGATTGGCCAATCTTAGTCTAAATAGGACGATATATCGGTGCCAAAAGAGAACCTACTTCATAATAGTAGAAGGAACAATTACAGCATTACTTGCATTTCAAAATTTAAAATAATTGCCGGCTCGCTTGTAGCACCGATATACAAAAACTATCTACCGACCGCTTTGAAAATACCCCTCGGGGGTACATTAAAGATGATTCAAGCGACCAACTTAAAGCGGTGGGTGGGTCGATAAGCCAAACACTATCGGATACACCCTCAAAGCAATTAATATTGCAGTAACGAAATATATTTTTATGGATTTTTTTAAAATTTATTGGAAGATGAACCGCATGGTCCAGTTGGCGGCGTCCGAAATCAAAGCACGCCAGAATTCCATGGAATGCGATCGTATGGCCTTAGGCCTTTAGGCCATGCGACGAATTTCCATGGAATAGTGAGGTGCCTTAACTGGGGCCCCTCGGGCGCCGCCCCTACTCACATTGTTTGTTAAGCCTTAATTGAACTCTCAAATTTGTGTAATATTTTACTAATCTTAAATAAATACAGAAGAGTTGAAAATGACAGTACTTAAGTATTTGAAATATCAATTAAGGTAGGACTACACTAGGAACATTTTCCAGGGAAATTCCGATAGTGGATGGATAAAAGGTAGGTTGCTTACAAACTAAACACAATATAAAACTGGTGAAAATTTTTGAACATTTTATTTTTTATAATTTTTTTAATGTCTCCTCCGTTTTCATCTACGACATTGTACAAACGCATAATATAAATTATTCGAAACGATAAAATAAGTCATTATTAAAAATAGAGTAGATTAAATCTTTCAAAAAAAATATTTAAATAGAAAAACTTGTACAACATTGCATCTAGTATTAAAATTACTCTTGCCTATTTCGTTATTATATTGTACATATTTACAAAAAAATGTATTTTACAGTAACAATGATCTAGCGTCTTTAGGTATTATTTCTATCACATTGTATCAACCAGTCGCCCCGGGAATATAAATTTAACAGAGTCCCGACGAAGCGACTTGAAACTTAGTTTTATTACGGAGCACAGATTATATACATGTATAGATGGGGCTTCGGCAAACATCAAAAAATAAAAGCCAACTCGTCTCTTAATTAATAAGAGCCGTCACTTCACTGCACACATATATTTAAAAATTGAACTTTTCGTATTTTATTTATTGCGTCATCTAGACATGTATAATATCTTTGTAACTTAGTTTTATTATGGACGAAAATAATAGTCGACAAAAGTTGATTACTCACAACCGCATAGCATTTATAGATCCACAACAACTGTACGATAAGCGCTAATGAGAAACGAAACTCTGTATAAATCGTTTCAACATAGAATGTTATTCGAAATGACATTATTTACTCCCTCTACAATATATGAAAAACATACAAAGCCATTTTCAATTGCACTCTTTATTGAAACAAGTTATAACAATAAACGGATTTATAGCGAACGGCGATTGGATTGCAAATATATCGTCCATAAAATGAACGCAGATGTAATCCAAGCTTAATGTTGAGCTGAGCCGACATAATTGTCACAACAAATAAATTTGTATCGCGTTAAGCGGCTTACGCACAATCCGTGTTATCGCACTATCCGTTTCGGATTTAACGGCGAAAGTGCGCGTCATATTGATCATCTTAATTTTCTATAAGCCCCGACAAAGTTTAAGTATTGATAGTGTGTATAGACCTCAACAATAAGCTCGACATTATATCGGTGTTCACAAATGTGTACATATTTTGGTGTATAATAAAGTGTACATACCAATACTTTGGGCACTAAAAGTTCTTTTATGACGGGTATAAATTTGATACGAGATGAGAGCTACTCAAAGTAACTACGTGTGTACACGAACAACCTTTTAAACAAGAATTGAATTATTGCACGTCGAACATTTATCAGCGGTCCATGAGTAATCGCCGCAACGCAATGAAAGCCCGTCGAAAAACTTAATTTTGTATTTAAATATATGTTTTCGAGTTTTATTGGTGGTACGTGTGCCAATGATGCACGGCCTTGCCGTTAATGGTAATATGACCACCTTTGTCAATGTTGCAAATATGCAAATTTGTAAGCTTTGTTCGAACTAACGCGATATTTGTAGAACATAGCTCCAAAAAGTATCAACTTAAGTACCTAACTTTCGCGTTAGTTTTAACAAAGCTCAATTTTAAACAAGAATTATCGTATAAATAAAAATATTATGTCACTTGCTTGTTTCTAAGTACATTTATAAATTAACTGAAAATTATTTATGTTTGAACGCCTCGGATACAGATGTCAAATGCACGACGCGCAAGAACCTTATAATTATCTTAATTTGTGCAATAAATTTCGTCGAAGTGAAAAAATAATAAAAAAACGCACATCGTAAACTTGATATCCAATACCGGACATTAATTAATGTAAGTACTTCGTTTCTTATTTTCGCAGTCAATATATCTTGAAGTAACTTTTTATTCAAATCAACTTGCAATGATACATTCAAAGTATCAAAAACTTAAGTCAAACTTAAGTAAAAAATATCGCCCTTTAAGAAAGTAATAATCTACTTCCTTAATCTCGGTAAACTGTATTTTATATTCGTTTTTTTACTTAAGTTTCAAATAAGTGTTAACGTTTGAATCGACAAAGCAGACTAGCGATTGGTTAACTTAAGTACAGTAAAGAGAATCTCAATTGACCAATTAACATAAATAAAGATTCAAATTGCCCAGATCTTAATTCCACTTAACTTCACCAAATACCGAGATACCATCAAAATATTCGGACAATCCGTAAAATAATACTGTGATCGGACAGTTCATTAATTTTAAGTACTTACTAAGGTACTAATTTCAGCTCACTCTGATTTTTAAGGCACTATGAAGACACTGTTCTACAGTCTTATCGTTCACGCCGAAATGTTAGGATACATCATTCATTACTTATAAACTAGATTATTAATTAATTATTATGTCTCAACATCAAAATCACTAAGTCCGGTCATACTAGATCTATGCAAATAGTGCATATCAAAATTTTCTAAAAAAAATATTGATACCAGTATGATTGGACCAGCAGCTAACGCTTTGTTAATCGATAGCGTATAATTGATAAAAAATACGTGACGTCGGCTATTTTAATCATTAATTTCTAACCTTAAAATGGCGACGTACACCTTAAATATACAAACTAAATTATTCGAAGCCTATTGATAGTATCAAAGGCTAGCACCAACACTTTCCTATCGAATAACAAAGCGTTAGTAAAAATTTCAACAGTTTAAAAGTGAATTCAGTAAACACACATCATGCCTTAACTAATATAGTCGTTACACGTTGGATGGATCACAAACACTGTTATATGGACACTAAAGCGCAAACTGGGAATGTTACGTTACTTTCGATACAGGTATCAATAATGACACTGGCGATAACGCCAAATATAACCCGCCGACTAATAATTAACTACAGTATAAAAATATATTAATATTTACCATTAAATATATAGCTCAGAACAATTTTAATGTAAATAGAGATCACCTAATAAGAGATGGAGAAACCGTTGCAGCAGCACCCAATATTTTAGCACCAAAACAACTTAACAACGATAAAGATATTGTATACAATGATTTGGGAATGAGAGGAAGGATGATGATGATAAAGGTGCAGCAGAACCTATAATCTAATCGATGTCTTGGAATATCAACCACGTTGTACTTACAAACTACGACAGACGATGGCACTTGTTTAATGGCCTGATAATTAATAGAGTAAAACCTTAAAGTTAATAAAATAATAACGCGAAATTATAAACAAAAATTTACATAGCGAACGTAAATTGTTTTACCGTGCTAGAAGGACTTGTTTTACCGCGGCCGAGTAATAAAAAGCGAAATCAGAAACAAAATACTAAACGAATTAAAGTAAGCATGTATCACTCAATTCAAATGATAAGTTTCCTTTACTATCAACAGAATACCAAATCAGTTTCAGACTTAATTAGAAACTTTTCTCCATGTCCGTGAAACCTCTCCCCACAATAATGACCAGTTTGGATATGAAAGATGTCAACAAATATTTACGAAATCAACGATAAGTTTATTCCATTAGTGTTGACCATCGTTTACTGGTCCGCAGTGAAACAAGTCGTCTGCAATGAGCCTCGCTTCTCGTTTGATTTGGTAAATCGAGTCACGTTCCTTCATGCGATATTTGTTTGTTCGTTTGTTTCCTGAGGGTCTGTTGGCTACTGTGTATTGTTCCTTCCCGATGTCAACTATTTATGACGATTTTATGATAATAACATTCTGCTCCGTCTTTAAATTTATGAGGATTTGAGTCAGATCGCATACGGTATGTCCTTTTAGAAAATATAACATGTTTATTACAAACTAGATTGAACTGAAGCTGAACTTGGTAATATAAACTACTACTACTATGAATAACTAACATACTATGAATACAGACGTAATCTGGCGGTACCAAAGCGTACACTATATATAAAAACACATTGTAGTCCAATGCACAAAGAAGACCTTAAAATATAACTTTCGAAACGCTATAATAACTTATCAGATCAGCTTCACATAGGTTATCATTAACCGGACGGTTTTTCTGCGGATTCGTAATTTTAAAGTGCCAATTGGTACCGTTAAGCGAAAACCACAATAACAGAACATCGGAGAGGTGTACGGAATTAAGTCATAATTTAAGGAAAATCGCCATTTCGAAAGATTCTGTGGAGTTTGCGAGCGTTTTATATCGCCACCTACGTGTTGATGTCATTCTTGCGACAATGTTAACTGTTGTTGTGATGTGGCTTCATATATGTTGATGCTATAAAGTTATTTTGAAAATAATATCGAAGTGACTGTAATTGTACGTTTTAACTTTATTTTTTTATTAGTTGACAAAACTGGCACCAATTAAAGTACTTTGTAAATAAGGTTACAACGACAATAATAAATTACCTCTTCACAGATATCATAAATTAGAATTTTCGAACCAGAACAATATCACGGAAAGGTAATAGAGTAACATTACGTCACCAGTTAAGTCAGATCTTGATAAATTCCCTAAGTTCGATTCATTTGTCATGTCCACTACGTTCTATGCCATTGTTAGTGGTTCGTTCAATGGACACGTGTTACTGGTGTATCAAGTTTCAATTCGTACGTCAATTTATTAAAAATAAAGACTCTTTAAGCCAAATCAGACAACAATATCGACATGAAGACCACCGGCTTGCAATTTTTATATGTTAATCGCGTGGGCGGCGCCCGCGCTGCCGTAGGCGGACGGAAGTGAGAGCTTGAGATTGGGTGCCTTGCGTCTTTGTCTAACACAAACAAACATGCGTTAGCATAAGTGGGATGGAGCGGAGTCTATTCGCAATGTCACAGATCAAGAAAACACGATACAACACTGCCAAGGCTCTTTAGTTTATGACCACTTTCGATTCAGTGACGCAACAGAGGATTGGAATTCTCTTACAAGTGGACATTGCTACATTGGTACACATGTGGGTCCATTGAGAAAAATATGGTCATTATTCCATTTAAGCGTCCGTTCCAAAATTTCGATATTCAAGTCACGTCTCGGGGCAGACTTTAAGAAATTGCTATAAACGTTGGTTCCGTGGCGAATTGCCTCGAAATCAGTACGGTACAATAAATGCATATTTAAAATTTCGTTTACTTTATTATCGTAATCATATTAAACGGCAATATTGGGAAAACATATATTTATCATTATGAGATACTTAATACTTAAAATAAATAAAATTCTCCGTGAAGAAGTATTTACAATAACTAAGACTATAAGAATTTCCCAACAAACAGACGAGTGTTTAATACATACGAGCAATAAAATAGGACATTATGTTATCCCCTGCGGTACCCCGTACCCTTTGTGTTAAATACCTTCGACCGGCGGCGATGTTAACAGGATTCATCGATTTATCTACGACTTTGCGAATGTAGGGTGTATGTTATAAGACAATGCGACAAATATTTTAAATCACTTACTGCTAATTATCCTCAAATTACTTAATAATCCTTTAAAAACTGTGAATCAATAAATTAACGGCCTATAAAATTAGAACCAATACAGTATATCGTTTTAAGTTACTCTAATTTAATGAGGATAACCTCAATAACGACTGTTCGTAGAATATGAACGGCAGATAACAAAACAGTAATATATAAACTAATTATTATGTGTTATTATTTTTAAATTATTAGTAATTACTTAATGTGTTTTACACGTTACCAAGTTGATTTATATTATTACAGAATTCGTAATTATTACTGACCACGAGTATTTTTTTAATATTGGGCATTTTCAAACTATAATCTAAGGGATAAAAAGGGGTTTACGCTGAAATGACGTATATGATATTGGATTTCCATGAACCAGTGTTCAGAAAACAGGAATAAAGTTAGTCCCGGCAAGGTAGGAGACCAAAAGTTAAATTTTGTATGCGACAGTTACTCTGACAAGGAGCAAGGAGTAAGTAGGCAGTAAGGGTCCTTCATCCATTCATTACTTATATCCTGACTAAGGCTTATTTTGAAATCGATTTTTCTGTTTTACATATTGAAACAAAGATGAAAGGAGTAGGTATATCAAATTATCACCAATTTAAAACCAATATTGATATACGCCTGAGAACGTTGATGGAAAGGCAAATCGTATGAAGATATAAATTGTGAGATAGGGCAGGTTTATTAACATAAATAACAGGGTAGCCAATTAAGAGAGCCTCTGGTCTCGTCACTTGCACCACATACCGTCGTAACGTACGGTTAGTGTTGCCAACTTATAAAATTTTACAGGATTTGAAATTTAATGTAAATTTATAAAGGGAAAATTTATAACCGATCGAATTAAGAATATGGCCAAAAACTACGTAGCGTTCAAGACAGAGAAATTTAATATCATCAATCGTAGTAGAGTTTTCCAATGCGTCTGTACTAAGAACTTTAAACCCCTATACCACCTTCGTCAGATCTGGCCTTTTGTAATATGCATACAATGTATGCGATATTGGACTTATTACGTGCATTTTTATACACATATTCATTATCTTCTAACCATTGCTTTTGTAATAAAACGAAATTTCTGAGTTGTATTTTACTGTGTGCTTATATTCCTATCGGGTTAGATTCCGGATTATAGATATAGTATTCTAGATTATCCTCAGAACTCAGAATCCCTGGACCCAGCATCTGTAACGTACACCGCCGGTTTACGAGAGTTGCCGATCTCCCGTCAGTTATGTACGGAATCCGCGCGCTTCCTACGCCGTAGTATTTACTATCAAGTCCTCAATTAATGCATTTGCATATATTACCTTTCGACTAAGGTAAAAAGGCAGTTTAACCTTTGGTTAAATGTTAAACTCATCCATTCATTTCATAATTTACTAGAATAAATATAGGTATTGGGTTTTTGAGGTCATAATTTTGTTGTGTAATGCTTTCAAAAAACCCAAAGATAATATTGAATCCCTATTAATATTACAAACCATACTACTTTCCTGGTATATACAACTCAAAAACACAAGCTTGAATTGTACACACAACTAGACCTTACCTCGTCTTCGTCAAACAATTACTATCCTTACTTGATTGAATTTATTTAAAAGAAAAAGCAATTAAAAATAAAATTAGAACGCAGTTTAATTTTCCGTTGAAATTATCATAAGGAATGATCAAGCGATTGATATAGAAACTGTGCCACCCGTTAATGACAGTAATTTCGATACTAACGAGATAGTGGTTGATGCTGACGTTTAAGCGATGAAACTCAATGTATCATTACACGAATTCGCATTCAAAGCACGTAGCTGGTTTGCGTTGAACACAATAATTCTGGAGTAGGTAGGTACATCTAGTTGGTACACGTATACCGGTCATACATAAATCATCTGAGTGCAGTAGGAACGCACGTGCGTATATGTAACACAAGCCGAGTAGTTGATTACGTACCTACGATGAACAAGATAAGGAAGCACTTTGATTGCTTCTGAACGGAAAATATTTTGATATTCTAATTCAGAGTAATCATCGTTTGAATTTGTTATAAATAAAAAAAATAATGGATTAACGCCAATAATTAGAAACCGCTACACAGTCGTATTTATTTTAAAAGAAGATTGTATCTTAATGTATATATTTTTTCTAATAAAAAGTTGTATAATCTAAAATAATTATATTGAGTTATATTTAATCATCTTTATCCGAGTTAAATCAGTTTGGAGCAAGTCTTAAACCGTAATTCACAGAGTTGTCCTATTCATTCCAACAACCCATAATAAGCTTAAGCGAAATAAAAAACCAAAACCTATAGACGCAAAAACGATTTAAACTAAAAAACCGATCACAAAACACATCTTTCAATTCACTATGCAAAGTCGAGCGGCGCCGGCGTTTAGGAAGGACGCCGCCCACACAGTACCACTATGAGCCAATACAGACCGATTATATCACCGCTTGTAGGTGGCCATATAAGGTCAATTGTTCAAAAACACAAACAAACCACAACTGGTTATGCAATGACCCATTTCGATCAGGCTGATAGTCTATTCAAGATTGTAGCTAAAGGTTTTATGAATGTATTCGAGATAGATGATCTACATTACGACACTGATAACATTTTTAATATATTAAAATGAACAGAAAATGGAAATGTAATATTGAAAGGCATTAATGACGCAATAAATAATGCGTATAATTAGGTTAGCAATAAAGTGAATATAAAACGCGATAAAAAATTTATGGCTAAATATGAAGTCAAACGATACCATTATTAAAATTATTATGCACAAACTTCCGTCCGTCTATGATTCATGTGATCAAATATTGACAAGCTATCGAAGAATATGCTAAATTGAAAATGTATTTTATTTAAAAGAAACGATAGGTGACATTTTATCTGTAATTGAAATATTTAATCTAATATTTAGACCTACAAGATTACTTACTGTTAACCTTTATTGTTTAGACATCCTAGTCGTGTATTGATTCCATATTTTCAACAGTCACATTATTATCTACACTCGTATCTGCTGATCAGACGTTTTTACATACAGTCGAAGCGCTTCACAGGCTTTACATTTGACAGACAATACATGCGCTTATTAATGTACATTAGGATTTCCAACTGAGTTTCGGACATTTCCCACGTAGTTCAAGCGGGCCGACGGAACCAATTCGAGGCACGTCTGTTGGATTAGCATTTGAAAGCTGTGTTTGTGTAAGCTCTAAGCTCGCCGATAGAACGTTCAATGGAAAAAGTATGATGGATCGCTCACATACATTTGTTTTCAAAACTCAATAGCCCTCATATTATACTTCGACAACACACGAACGCACTCGGAATAAGTAAAAAGATCGTACGGACGTAAGGAAAAACTGAATATAGAGTGAAGTGCGGTGTTCAGCGCCATAAGCGTACTTGAATTCTCTTCCTATGCCTTTTTCAGATGCACAGTTTACTGTCCTACTATCGCGGTCTATTTTTACTTTTTGTTTGTAGATATTACGAAAATGCGTGAGGTAGGATCGCGGAGAATACTAGGTCGGATGTTTATATTTTTTCGACCTTGACGGAGCGTAACACGCTCCGAACTAAAAGTAGGTAATCAATCTTATTATAATTCTATTCTTAAATCGGAATAACAGATTTAACCGGTCGCTTTAAACAATAGCGTAAAGAAAACAAATTCACGTTAAAAGGTCAGGGCTCGACGACGAAAAATTACACCGAACAGAAGCGTACGGACGACAGCAAGATCAAATTACACAGCACACGCACACGATATTGGGCCATAAATCCGAACAACAGTATGACAATATCATCCAAATAAGTGTGCACGCGATCCCGGCCTTTCCCACGTAGCTGTCACCGGCCGTAGCGCAGGCACTACACGCGGGCCTATCGCCGCATCTACACCACTCCAGTGGACAATCGTCCTAACAAAGCCTCACCGGCTACAACGGGCCCAATCATTTCCCACGCGCTAACGGTCGAGCCTCAGCTGAGATCCTAGTTTGAATTTATAGCGAGTCTCCTAACTCCACAAACTACGTCCAATCCCGGCCGACCGCGATCCGACCGGCGCACGACGCCGTCCGAACCCGCATTGTAATGTTCGCACGAGATGAGATCGCTCACCGGAGACGCCGAAACGGCGCGTCGAGATGGCGATACAAAAGGATGACCGATAACTTGTGTATTCTTTCGATGACAGAAGAAAACATTGTTTGCGTTTGTGAACAATAATCTTAAAAATTCACCGTCATCTCGCTTTTGAGAAACGTCCGTCTAACATGAAAAATTTGATTCGTTGTCTTTTGAATTTAAATACTATTTCCATTCCAGTTTCAATGTCGGCCTAAATTCGCGGAAATGAGTAAACATGTGTAATACCTACATTAATTTTCCTCTAGAGAATAAATTTTAATTTCTAAATGTTTAGTTTCACAAAAGATTCGGCTTTAACGTAATGAGTCAACTTTAATAGCTTTCTATTTAAAACTCCCCTGCAATAATTAAAGTAGAATGAAGCGGAAAATTTTGCAAAAATGATGTCGAAATGAACATTCATAATCGTTTATTTATGTTGCAGATGCAATTATGGAAATAACGTAATAATTTGCTGCAGGTGTAACGTTATTAAAGTATAATGTTAGGAGGTATAAAATGCATGAATGCATGAATCCACAGTACCTACATTTTGATTTGATATGGTGTAACACAATATGCGGCAGGTCGGCGCGCGGTGACGAGGCACGCACCCAGTTTACGCTATTCCCGGCGGGCCTAATTTTAACCATCTGCGTCTCCCAGTCTAGTTTTAGGAAGTGGGCCGACTTGGATTCAGCGAATCAATCGACTCGAGACTTCCACTCGCGACCGACCGCTACTCGAATGCACGTCGTGGAATCGAGTCCGATTCGACTCGAGAATTATTGGATTCTGTACACAATTACCTGCAATATGGTGGCAGTTAACAGAAATAATGATCTTTAACCGGCGATCGTTTACGTTGCGCCTCACTCCAGGATGAAATTACAAGCAAAGCTCTTAATTGGACTCGGATTATATCCGAGAGCGAATGACGCAATCGTCGAATGCCAATCGGGGGATCTATCGCAGATGTTTGCGGATTGCGCAACTGGAAGCATAATCGCAGGTCCAATTATCGAAATGACCGAGACGTCGGGCGCTTCGAGCGGGAGGATACGGTCCTGGCTAAATCTATAATGGATGAGGCGCGTCCCGCGTCAATCCAGAAAACGAGATCGCATAAACGCAAACACGCATACATAACTAATCGGGTTGAAACAATCGATGCGCTTATTCATTAATCTAATGGAATTAAGCGACGCGCATTGGGGAAACGGGGCGCGTTCGAGTGCAGCGGCGAATAAATTTCAATTAGAGCAATCAGGACGGTCCGTCGCGGAAGTTTCTGGATACGATGGGCACGGGATAGCGGAGTCGCACCTTGCATACAAAACTCGTCATGTCCAGCGCATACAAAGGAGGACCTCCGCAGTAAATCATTAGAATTGCGGTAACCGAGATGTGAGCGGAATCGTGCCTGATACGAGTCGGAGATAATGATGTTAGGATTTCGGATTAGTTGGCACTCGATTCTAGGATGTCACCGTGAGACGGGCGCTTTCTTTCCAGCACGCTTACGCATGACGTACACGTGTTTCGCTCAGACAATATCTCATCGTTGTGTTTTGCTTTCCATTCTCTGCGATAACTAGTTAGAATTCCATATGTGTTGTGTAGGTGGGTGCAGCGTTTTATTAATAGATACATTAACTTTTCGTTTTTAATTCTAAGTTCATATGTCAACATTTTTTTGCCGCTTGAAAAAATATGAGAGATGTTTTTTGATGGCGACATTTAGATTAGGCGAAGATGTAACACGATAATCTTTATGTACGCTAGCGTCATGTACTGACACTTGCGGAACGACTGGTTTTCCTGTAGTCTGGCACGCTGCATCGGACTATATATTCGTCACCACTTGCAATCACTTTGTCGCCTTCAGTAACAACATTGATAATGGATACTGACGTATAACGGCACACATAAATACAATGTAAACATAACTCGTAGGAAATTTGCGAACGCGAAACCCGGCAAGTCCGCACGCCAATTTGTAAGCGGCGACATAAACCGCGGGTGTAACGAAGGCCCTAAACAACGATATAAGCGGTCCCATCAACTCCCCGCGAAATATCTCAACGGTTGACAAGCGGGCGACCCAAGAAGCGAACTCGGACTTTACATTCGCCGACGTAACGAGCGAAGACGCCGACTCGCCCATTGTATTTATGCCTACACAATTTATTTATTCGGCAAACATTACGGAGACACAAAATCTCGTCCATAAATACATGTGAAAGCACGTATCAAGTATCGGAATGCAAACGGCGGAGCTCGTGTCTGAATTATGCAACAGTACGGCGCGGGCTCAGGTCTGCCATAATAGTACAAGGAGTGGACGCAACTCCTAAAATAATACCCGCTGAGCGACCGCGCCCTGGCGCACGAGCGGAACTCTCCCATCAATCCATTATGACGCTTCCAGCTTCCTCTAAATCAATCGTGACCTACATTTTCACTAGAAAATGTTTGTCCGAGCTTCTTAACATTCACGATGTAGGCTATTAACGTAGTCGGTAGAAACTTAGTTAAGAATGTAGTACTAGATTTAAGACCAGCGTGAGTTTCGCAGTCTTGTACGCAATGTAACATTTCGCGGTAAGAATTCTCCCACGTCCACGGTCTTGCTATTAAGCCTTTTATGATAATCATTCACTTTAAATTAACAAATGCAAATAGATAATTAATAAATAAAACAGTTTCAATCATGCGGAAATAAAAGAGAACCGAAATGGAAACGAATTGTACTGCTATCACGTAGAAAGTGTTATGACGAAAATAAATGCCGCCTCGGAGGATAAAATTGCGTGTAGTCCTCGTAACGTTATTGATATACAACGGTGCACGTACGACCTATAATATTCGGTAATACGATTGTTCAATTATTAGTACTTGCGGTGGGATGATGAAGACATTTCTGCGATTGTCGGAACCGAGACAATCAATATGGGTCCATTACACAAATGACACGGCGCGAATCGGTTGCACGGTTTTACTCATGGAAATTTTCACCAAGCTCGGCCGTGTTCCTTCGAATCTCTTCATTCGCAACCGCAATCGGTGACACAGTAAAGGCGGTTTTTCGATTATTACCCTTATGAAGGATTTACGGTGGGTCCATACATCTTTCGCCGGGGTGGTCGGCCGGTGCGACGCTAATTACAGGGCCGGGTCGATCATTTAATGTGAATTTCGCAAACATTAAATAATTAAAAAAAATTCAAGCCGACGGTGCGTTCAAGCGCGGAATAATAAATTAATGATTTCGCTGAGCGCGACGCTCTACGCCATGATACTTTGGATTTTAGGGCAGCGACTCAACCGTGTAATTAATCTTAAAATATTATACAGAATTTAGAAAACGTTCACCCGTCATTCAAAGGGTGTCATCACTTACTAATTAATGTGCCAAGGCGAAAGAAATGCTGAAATTCGTATCTAGATCTAGAATCGCCGATTAGCAAACAGAACAATTTTTTTAATCAAATAGGTACGTATTAGTACGTAAAACGAGGATACATTTATTTTAAAAATATTTGCGCTGCTAAAACTTTCGAAAGTTGTCGAACTTAAAGTTAACAGTGCTGTGATATATCATTTTTTATTTCACGTTAGAGACATAATTGCGGCTATAACGCATAAATTACGACAAGTCTGAAAGCCGATATTAATGCCCATACAATCTACAATCAAGATAAGAAAACGATAAAAGAAACAAAAACTAGAACAATAGCTTTAGAACAACGTTCATTAACTGATGTAAGGAGCGGCGAAGAGAGTGGTACCGATGATGTTGTTGTTAATCCTTAAACCACACGCGGTGACGATTACAACGCACCTATTAGTCAAATTAGGCTCATTGTTGAAACACGTCAGGCTTGCATAAGACCAATCGGCTTACAGGCGGACAATTATGTAGCCACATTAGCCGCACAATACGATGAGTCAACAGAAATTGCGTCTCGGGCGTTTATCAAAACAATAGTATTGATAAGTTAATAAACCGAGGTGCGAGACGACTAACGAGCGATTACCGAGCGACGTCTAGAATAGACGCACGAGCCTCGTAAGAGCGCGCGGAATACGTTATGATCGCGCATGAGTCACCGGTCCATCGGAGAGGCGGGCCCGAGATTGTCAACATCTAAAAAACACCGAGAATTTACGACCCGTGTCGATAACTCTTATAGTGGCGGCACTTTTTTTTCCAAACCAGCGCCGTGCCTTGAAATAGAATAAAGGTATCGACGGCGGAATCCGAGGAAGAAATCCCGCGCACTGAAAGCGAAATCGCGTGTTTTGCGGTGTTACGAAACAACAAGACGGCGAATTCGAGATTAGGAGATCTGCTCGTGGCGAGGGCACTGACCGAATTCCACATTTATACCGCTAATTCATGCACAAGAGCATCTGCATCCTACGAACGTTACGAGCAGCAGGCGCGGAACACGGCTAATTCCGTATACATTCGCGCCAGACTTCACCCGGTACACTCTTTGAATACTTAAACAATCATATTTATGTGTATGACTATGCCACAACAAAAGAATTCAACGTGCCCCAGAAATGAGGAGAAAATGCCGTTGAATTCAAACTATCTAAACTTGCGTGGGATTTGTATGTCAGTTACGAAAATTAAAGCACAGAATTCTCTACACAGAGAAAACGATTTAGAGGAAAACCTCCATGAAGGCACTTATCTGTTGTGATCATAATTACTTGAATATTTCAATCGAATAGACTTATCGACGGTGTGTGAACAATGAGCGCACACTTTGGCGCGGACATGTTATTCCCGTACGTCAAACACGGCCGACCCACCTGAGCTCGAGAGATTTTTATCGAGCCGAGCGCGAAACGAGAGAATCGACGTAATCGATTTCAACATATCAAAGCTGACAAGCGTTATTCGAGGTCGGGGGCGAAGGCTCAGTGGGCGCCGGATGGCTTCGAAATTAAAACGATATGCAAATGAGAAGCGAGGATTAATCGTCGGGCGCAATCGATGGGACGGCAGCGAGATCGGCCACTGAGTACAAATCGATGAATAAATAGTGTCCGATTAGCGGCGTGAGGTGTGTTCGCTGGTAATGGATGGATCGAATCGAATTGGCGAGTCCCATTGATGAATGTTGAATAAGCCGCATTTAGTAATAAATGTATATCTAAAGCTAAACAACTCAATAGCACTAAAGCTTTAAACGTAATACTCGGCGAGTTGGTTCACCACAGTCACATTTCTGTCTGTTTAATGTTACCTAGCTCTCACAATACATATATACTATGTATTTGCAATCAATATAATTAAAATATACATAATGTAACTTTCTTGGTAATTTCAGTTTTTTTTTGTTGCGCAAATAATAATAATTGATAGCATCGCTTCCGTATTTTATACACCAAAATAGTGTGCATTTAATGTTCACATAATATATTAACGGGTTCTTTATTTTCATTCTCATAAACAAATATTAAACTTACAGAAGCGGAAAGCACCCGTGTTACTCGAATGGAACGATCAACGCTACCGTCGAATTTGAAAGGAGAATTCATAAGAATCACTCTCGAAACCTTCGAAAGTAATTTTCAATTAATTTCTTGATAATCCGGCTTACGTGGCCCGGTCCCTGGGAGACGAGCCCTTAATAATTGGAAACTGTCTCTAGCCTTAACAACACCTGCTACTTTGTTAAAGGTATTTTTTGTTCTTTTGCATTTTTAAAGCCAGGATAAACTGGTGCCAGTATCATCTATTTTAGTCGCCGATAGGATATAATGAACGGTTCGAATCGATCCGCTACGGTGTCACTAATAAATATTGTATCTACATAACGTAATGATAGACTAAATAAATCTGCTTTTTTATACAACACTGAGAAAACTTTTCATTTTCATCAATAACTTGGATTACAGCTGCTGCTTATTCTTGTTTTTATTACTTAATTACATAAATATATATATGATTTTTAAAATTATCCAAGTTATTAAAATAGGGTCAAGCGTATCAATAACAATGACTCTGTATCGAATGATAGAAAGATTCATTCATCATAACGATTCAATTGGAACGCGTTCAGGCGCACCCGTTTCTGAGGCGTCACTCATAAACCGTGCAACCGGTTTTTAACCATAATTACAAACTCATTTCAAACATTATTATTTGCTACCGATCACCGCTCTATGGCATTCGACAGCGTTTCCACGTCCATCATCAATATCATTGATAGGATTCTCAGATGAATGATTTATTAAACGACTCTGGCCAAATTGATTTCAACCTAATAGATTGGAATAGAAATGTTTAACGGCCATATGATTTACTGTGTCGTTTTTTAATACGCTGTTAAGCTGACCATATTCATTCGATGATCAACGTCCCTCAATAGAACCGTGAAATTGTCAGTCATTTTGTACATTCACTCCGATGTCTGTTTTTATCAGAATGTATCTGTCAATTTCGATATGCATTCGCTTATGTGCAACTTTCGGGTATCATTAACAGTAATTCCTCGAAAATACGTTGCGCAAAATGCGTAGGAACCCGTTTTCGATAACCGCTCAAATCCTCAAAAATTAAGCCGTCAATTACGAAAAAAAATACCCGAGAGCTACTTATTTACAAAAATAACAACAAAATACTTTATTGCCTTTATAAATGTATATTACTCTTCTTATCGATTTAATTTACAAGCTTACCTAGAACGTGACTATCCCGATAGTCTAATCGATGCCTCCGGACGGTATCTGGAGCTATCGATATCGACGCCAATTAAATAGCAAAACGGGATTACTCTAGTGCCATCTGAACTACCGTTGTGGATGGTGCGACATGTGGGGGTGAGATAGATGGGCGTGGGAGTAGGGCTGCCCTAGGGAGCCGATGGGGAGAGGTGAGGGACAGGGCGGGTGCTGGTGGTGGTACTGCTGTATAGGCGACGAGGCCAACGGGTGGTGATCTATGGGATACTGCGCGGAGCCGGCGTACGCCAATTGCCTCACCTTCATATCCTCGTCAACTACGTTATACGTGAGCTCGGTTTCCTCGAAGCCGGTGGCCGCCATGCGCTGCTCGCTGGTTGTGGGCGGGTCGGGCGAGTTGAGACAGGTCTGTATGAGCCGCTTGCCCGAGTCCGACGTGATCATCGGCTGGAGTTTCCGCGTCGCGAATGTGTACACGTGTCCGGTCTCGGACGCGACTAGTAGCATCACTTGTGTACCCGTCAGGGTCGAAAGCTCGTATGCCTGGAAACAAGAAACATAATATTAATCACCTTTTCGTCGTAAAAATAAAATAATAACCATAGTAACTTTTGTGAACATTTGCATTAATTGTGAATATTTGTCTTATTTTACTCTACATGTTTTCTCAAAATTTGAATACAAAACAGAAATGAACCTTCATCATCCAGTCATCCTAAAATGTGTCATTTTATTTTTATTTCATGATCCATTATTTTCTGTTTCCTATATATTTTTTTATATCTTAAAGCACCAGTAAACGTTAGTTCAAAATATTATACAACTACAAGTGACCAAACGGAAACAATCAGCCTAACAATTGCGTGTCCCTGAATTGTCTGTCAGAATAGACACATGTCCTGCAACATCCGACCTTTCACCTCTCCCACGCCCCTTAATTCGTAAGCAAACCACACGTTTCGGGAGCAAGATCACTCTCACGGCACTCTTTGTGTGCCGAGGGAATTATCACACCCACTAGCGCCACCTACACATCGAACCAATTTACATGTGCCGACGACACAACGAATTCGACCTCAGACCTCTGATATACGGATATCTAGAGTGGACAGTCGTTTCGAGTATTAGAAAACGGTTGCGTAACCGTATGGTTTGAATATCGATATGGGAAACCGTTTCCTTATATCGACAGCAGAAGAATAGCTTCTTAACGATCTAGAGTGTTTAATATGGAAAAGAGTTGTTCTTATATCAATATCGAAGCATAGCTTGTAACTGGTGTCCATGGTAGTTTTAATTGCAGATGATAGGACGCTCTCGTTTTGACATATATTATCCAATTATATTTGTTCTTATGAAATGAATGAATGATGAATATATTATAAGATTCCAAATTTTATCATTCTGCCTTCACTGATTAATTTTCGTACATTCGATTATTTGGTTTTATTATAACAGATATCTATATCGTCTATATTTAGTGTATCGATATATAAAGTATTACTAAAAACGGTTTTAAGTTGCGTTATGATATCGGAACTATGCCTAACGCTCTAGAGTCATTGATGGACGGACAAACGAAATTGAGGTGGCTCTTCACGCCCAAATTGACGCTAAGCGCAAAGTATACGCGTAGGGTTGTGGGCGTATGGCTTTTAATGACGATTTCGAATTCAATCTCAATACTAATTTACGTTGCGTAATTCGCGTCGAGATTTTACGTTTCGCAAACAATTACGATGTAATGACTGTTATGATTGTGGGGCGTCGTGTGCGATTTTTAATTTAATAGCTGTGTAATTTTGCATATTTATTATTACGTAAATTAAACTATGTATTAGTAACCTGATTTACCCATAGGTACGTACACGTCATACAAAGGTAAAATCATAAAATCCCAACTTAAAATAATTTAAGTGTTAGTCATATAATAAACTTTATTTTATTAATGACATTTATTGAATGCATAGTAAACACATCGGTAACACCTTGCACTCATTTCACTGGTACATAACATAAGCAGTTAAAATTTTTAACATGCATTTTTAACTTATTTTTTTTACCTTACACAATATTTGTCTTATTCGTTCCTAACTTCATCGAATAAGTGCAACGCATAAAATTAGAAATAGGTATCATTATTTCAATTATCTAAATGAATTCCAAAAAAATAGCATTACATAGTTATCATTAAAATAGTTGTACCATCTTTAAATAGGCATAAAATAATAGCCATCGATCTTCACTTCAAAATGATATTGATACCAAACACTATATAGAATATCAAACCCAGATAACTTTTTTCCTAGATATCCCTTAAAAAGTTTATTAACAAATGCTGTTTCAACTGACACTATAGTCAAATTGCACGTATAAACACGTGAATACGTCAATAATCAAACGGACAGACGAGTAAGATCGACCGATAACAATTACAGAACCCCGGCCCCAATCCCAAGGGTTACTAGAACCAAAATGTCAACTGACAGATATCAGTCAAGGGAGATTCAGCCTTGCACAATTGTGTTCCGTAGAAATGTAGAACTGACATAGGTAATCCAAAAACCGTAAAGGAAAACCTGAATTTGAACTTCAAACTGAATTTGCTCAAAACTAATTGTATTTTAGCTTTGATGAATTTAAATATTAAATACCTCGATGTAGCAGATTGTAGGCTTTTTTAAGAAGTGTTTACGTTATAGATCCTAATTCCATGAAAATGTGCTAACAATTCAAAAGGTTTTCTTAGCTACAGTGTTTGAGACATTTGTAACATCTAAGATGCATATCGAAACCGCTTATGTTTTTCTATTTCAATCTACACACGGTACACTAAAACGATCAATCATCTATCTATATGGACCATTCAAATACGATGTTCGATACCTCATTCAAGATCTTAGAATAAGGGTATTATGCATTGTTATGGTTCGATATGATAACGTTGGTAAAGGTCATCTGATTCGCTAATTTTAAGCCTCAAACTTTAAGCTTCACATATTGATGCACTTTATAAATCAAATAAAATTACATTATATCATTATATGCATTATATAATTTAAATATAAATTAATGAGGTAACTAATGATAATGATTGCAGTGACCATGCAAGTGAAACTACTATTGAGCATGTATTCCATCTAATGTTTAGTTGCCACTTATGAACACTAGGTATAATGTTATCGAACTCAGATAACATAGGATTAATTCCCTAAATTGCTAATTCGTTACAACGCCTGAGGACTAACTAACTGAGTCATATTAGCATCTATGAGTTATTCAACTCAAAAGACTACAACTTACACTATACTTAATTAAAACATCCGATCGAGACTAGAAAACTTATGAAGGAGTTATGAAGTCCGCATGACAATTTTCTACTTAGGTTACTATAAAGTATCTTAGAAGCAGACAGTGGATTAGCGTAGGTTAATAATGAATAATTATTTATTCTATTTCACAAAGAAATATCAGATCTTTGAAACAGCGGAAACAAGTTTCTATAGCAATGTTTGCTACACCATAATTTCAAAATTAAAACTTCATACCATCATCGACAACCCTAATGTAAGTATCGGCAATAAAATTGTGATTGGTTTCGGGCCTCACTTTAACACCTCGGTTTAATTGCAAATCCATCTAAATTTGCCAAAAAATATAAAGGAATATTTCATAAAATAAAGGCATACTTGCATCTGGGCGAAGTGGGTACGTCAGGGCGCGGTTATGTCACCGATATTATTCTCGAAAGCTGTCAATGGCGCTGAATAATTGATTAACCAATTAGCGATTCTGAACCGAACGCCCCAGATCGTAAGATTGCGTTTAATTTGCAATTAAAACCGAGACATCGCACCCTACTGCACTCGCCTTGTCACCGATCAATAAGATGATTGATGATAAGGCAGTAATTAGCAACTCTACTCCTTGCGTCCGTCACACGAACAAAACGCAGCCTTGACGGACGCCCCACGCGAATCTCATCCTTATGACGCTCAAAATACACACCGTTGGGACTGAAGAACATTTGTTAATAAGCAACAGTGCCGAAATTGACAATTACAAATGTACGTTTAATGAGCTTTGTTGTTAAATATGATTAACGAGGCCTCGGAGAAATTTCCGCACGTTCGCACAAAAAACCAAAAAAATATTATTTCCCATTGTTACGGCGAAAATTTACGGAACGGCAACCTATCATATATGCACTCGAAGGAATCCTTTGATCTCTACAATGACTTTCTTAAACACTTAAAAAGTCAAAGTGCAAAAGATAACGAATTATCATATTAAGTCATTAGCGAAACGGGAAAATTATGTACTTAAATGTCATTATTTTGAATGAAAGATGGTCACCATATACTCGAATACTTCAATGGTATAACGACTGAAGTGATTGACAGATTATATTCATTTTCGGCCGAACGTTAAGTTTGATGTTACGCGTTTATTGATGGTAAAAAATAAAATAAGAAAGTTGTTCGTGAGTGTATGTGTACAAAATTAAGATTGCAATTGATAAGTTCATCAGATATCAATCGGGGAATTGAAAAATAAATTAAAATTTTGATCATAACAATATCCCATATATACAAATAAATAAAATGGAATTATCTATCTCATATATCTAAATGTTTATCATTGTCTATTTATTTTCTATGCAAAGCAATATGGTGTTGATATATTTGGAATATTTTACATAGTATTAACTTAATATTACTTTTTACCAAAAATCACACATTTTCTACTAAGTGCCCGAAACCTATTCACCGCCAAATGTGTCATTACGACTAACTTATATGTACCCATTACATTTAAGACGTCGCTTTCTACTTATACCTAATTCCTCTACCGAAGATCAATTTCGATGACGCAAACTAATCCGTTAATGAAAGAAATCATTATACGGCTAGTGATTGACAGATAGCTCCTTAAAGCTTGCGAAATGGGTGACAAGTGATCCGGTTATGTCTACTGAACAGGTGCTGAGGAATCCGATTTACTTGTTAGGTGTTGCGTGTATGCAGATCTTGCACGGAACAGTGTAGTCGATTGATTCTTGTATACCAGTGCGAGCGAATAAGATAATGCGAACATTGCGATAAAAGCTTTCATCCCCCGTTTTGGCTTGACTGGAATAATTTACAACACATTTCCTATTAGTCAGTTTATGTGAAAATGTTGTTCATAAAACATAACTAGTAGATGAGCGTACTAAAAAAGATAACATTCACATGACAGATACAGCCAAAAAGAATTGAACGGACTATAATACAATCACGTAACATAGATAAGAACAACATAAAATAGCAATAACATTAAAAACCTGCCTAAAAAGCTCGTGACATTTTTACAGATAGTTTTCAAATACAGTATCACAACCTTGCAAATAAAAAAGCGACCTCGAACATATGTCAAAATTAAGCATTATTACGCACATTAAACTGGTGTGTTCACTTTTACAATTTTAATCATCATACAAGATAAGTAGGTCTACCAGAGATATGCCTGTCATAATTAATACCCAATCCTGATTATGACAAAACACTGGAATGACAACATATTACTTTTAACAGATATCATACACGAATTTTCTGATAAATTAAATCGCCAGTTATTAACTTTCACTGGTTTACAATTTTTAAATATATACTAAAGGATGACACGAGGCGACTTAAAAAAACAGTTTTGATAGATGTAACGCTTCCATTTGCATGTCATCTAGTAACGAAAATTTAAATGCTGAAGCCCGAAGGTCCCACTTGGTACCTTACCTTGTCGATTGTAATATTTTTAGCTGTGATTAACTAGGTAAATATTCCACTGGAAATATGAAACAATATAGAGTTGTCTTCCTCTAAAGATAGTAAATTACGATTCGTAAACTCCTAAAGTTCGGCAACGTCGTCTGAAATCGGCAAAAACTTGACTTTTTATCGTTTTCTATTGTGATATGGTTAAAATGTCTGCTCTACTAGACTAGAGTGTCAATCGTCTAATATAAGTATTTAGATACGTATTAATTTCTGACGTGTCGTACTTCGGACTGTCCGATAATTTTCAGATGTAAACGCAACGAAAAGACCATAGGCAAAAGCGACTCCTCATAAAAGGTCAGAATCTCACGCGCTACAATACTACAGCATCTCACCACACAACCTTTTAAATCATCGAAACATGTCTCAACAAAAAATGTCCAGAGAACAACCAGCCCGCGAAACCCCTGTACCTACTGTACGTTACTACAGAACAGTAGTCGAGTAGTATTTAAGCGATGACTCAGACAGTCGAAACCAGTTCGGGATACACGTATCGTGAGTTGATAAAAATGGTCAGCAAGTGCACTTCTTCAATGCGCTTTCGCAGTTGGTTGTGTCTCACCGTGGAAGAATAGCTAGAAGCGATTTGGCCATGAGACATGACCCAGAGACAGCAGACACCATTTATTTTGATACTCATGAGTTTGTGTACGATCTCCTCCTAGACATCTAAATGATGAAGATATTTGTTATGATATGGTATGAATCTAGGTGCTTACTTCTTATATATCCCTGGCACCTGACACCGGAACTGAAAGTGAGATTACGAGTGCAAATAATAAATAGAGCTAATGATAAATTAAGTACATAATTATTCAAGCTCAGTAACAGTTTTAATGGATTTATTGTAGTAATAATAAATTCCTGACGTATAGGGTGCAAGCAAATGCTAATAGTTTTAAAATGTTCGAGAATTCTTAGGTACCGCCATTTAGCGATTTTTTTTTAAATAAGCTTTTAGCCCGCCCGAAGTTTTCGCATAGCAACGATTACCGATATTTATTAAGATACCTAAGCGATAAAATAATCCATCGCTTGACACTAGTCCGCGATGAGACACCCTTCGTAAAAACGGTTAAAAATTCCACCAACGACATGCCAAAGATCTCGTCAACCCACATAAATTAAATTGAAGCGCCCGTCTTTGATTTAAAGTTTTAATTGCATTATGAAGTGGCGATGGAGCGTGCACCCCACCTAAATGTTAGCGAGTGCATCGCCCTACAGGCACCGACAATTACGTCAAATTGATTTAATTACTCCGGTGGTTATATCGAAAAATATAATTAAATAATATTTATCCAGCAATTGGTGGTACTTGGCTGAAATATAAATACCCTACGCAATAATTATTTGTAAAGCGCCTCTAATTTTTTGAAGCCACTAAAATTATAAATTAATTGTCACTTGTTTTATGATGAGAAAATATCGTATCGGCAGGCGAGATTTTTTTAAATAGAAACAACCTTAGATACTAGATAGAGGCCACTCTATCGAGAGGGCTGCATGCTCGTTTGCTACTTCTATGCTTGCTTCTTGTTAGCTATGAAAATATAATAATCTAGTGCATCTGACGCTTGTATGGATGTCTGTTCAACAAGGGTAGCAATAAACCTGAGGCCCGATTCCTCACAGACGTCCATGGACAATCTCAAAACATATATCATAAAAACAGATCATTTTGTTTATTTATACCACTAGTCAAGTAGGATAATTACCATAATTTTTCGATATAAAAGTTCTTGATGGGGTTCACTTCCAGTGAACCATAATAAACAACATCGTATCGTATAAAACTAGCGACAACCCTTTGAGCTAATACCGATCTAGTCGGCACTCTAACAATGTGGCTGTAGGCCGAGCGCCTGATAAATATAATTAACCGGGGCTAGCTAGAAATGTAAAAACATGTCAAAATAACAAAGTAACAAAAGTCAAAATAACAAAATTCAGGGTTTTTTACACGTATTGTGTTAATTTCTCTAAACTTTGTCTTTTACATAGAATTATATTTAAAGTTCACCTGCCTACACTTTGAAGCAATAAAAAAGAGCAAATGAAACAAAACCTATTTTGGCATTCTGAAATTCATGCAAATCTCAATATCAATAGGTACTGAAAGACAATATTTGTATGGAAAAATCACATAGAATACCTGCAGATAAAGGAAAATTATGTGTCACACACAATTAAAAACTTTAAATTGCCTATTTTCAAAATCCACAGCCTATACTCGTATTTGACAATCGGCTCCCAGCCTACACCATGATCGGCGGGCGATGAAAACGGCACTTTTTGCCAGATGAGATACAGAATCCGATAGCTGGATAGCTAATAGCTCTATAAACTAGATAATCATCTCGTTCGCGCTGGGAAACATTCGCCACGATGCCACGAAGTAAAAATGAGATGTTCCTAGAACTGTTTACATGACTATAATGATACGTGACTGTGTTACACTTGTTTGCTGATAATTGGGAGTGAGAAGTGAATACCTTTTCTAACCTCATACATAATGGTCTTCCACTTTTGTCACCTTTCTACTGGCCTGCCACACATAGTCCAGGATTTTTTTAAGATAAGAGTATCAAAGAGCACCTGATAGAAAGTGGCCACAGTCTGTGGCAAATACAATGTACAAGGAGGACTCTACCTGGAAGCATTCGCGATTGTGTTGCTACTCCAGAGGACTAATATGTGTCGTCTCACATGTGAATCGTGATTTAATCCACCATAATCATTAATTCTAATCCACTGATGCTCATGGAGTGGAAGGGCTTATGCCGTTATACACCGTGTCAGTCAAGGGCGGATTAGTAGACTTCGCGCACCTTTAAGATCATTTTGCAGAATTCGCAGGCATAAGAGATAATTCCAAATTCGCATGTAACTTAAAAATAATGATGCGATACATTTTAATTTTAATGATTTTTATTTAAATTATTCTTGTTAATTAATTTTAATTTTAATCTTGTTTTTCACTTGTCTTTTTAGGTCCATGGTACCAACAACACGACTCTAAAAATCAATATTAATAATCTCAGTTGCAGGTTTCTCCTCTGTGCATTTTTACAAATGTTTTTCGCAATTCGTAAACTGTTACTCACGTGTGAGCGGTTTGACAGACGTTCGTATTCGCCACATTCGATTTAAGTTTTCAGTACGCCTTTCTCATTCCCTTTCTTTTTGTTTTTTATATTTGTTTTAAGTCAATTACAGTTAGCAGAACGTGAAGTTGGAAAAAACCATGACCTACAAATACGAAAATAAGATTTAAAGAGACTTCTCTCATAGGTTTTTTTCGATTTGAGTATTTCTGTATCAACAAGCAAACTTTCTTTTGATACATATTTTTGTATTAATTTTAATTTTTATTTAAACCTGTAACCTGTAACTTTAATTTTTATTTAAACCTAAAACCATATCATGAAAAATATCAATTCATAGCTGTTAAGAAAAAAATGCGAAGTTATTAAAATGTACTTAATTTAAATTAGTCAACATCGGTTATTGACTAATGCCACAAACATACGTCAAAATCAGATAATAATTTTTAAAGGTACTTAATAAATAATTTAGTGATTTAATGTTTAAATAAGTGTTATGAAAATGTGCTTTACGATAGTTACCTACAAAGTTTTACCAACATATAAACTACATGGGTACTGATTTCATTAATCGTATGCCCTTTACCCCATAACTGGTAAAAAACGTTTACCAGAAATGTTTATGAAAGTTTAAGTGCAAAAATTACGACAATATCGTTTAGTTAAACGGAACCGAATTAACCACCCCTTACCGTTGGTGGTCATTATTGATTGACCATTCAATACACCTTTATTGACCTGTTCTATAGAGTTATTAAGCAAAATTGTACAGTTTTACGCGTAAATGAGTGAAAACGTAGTATTATCCAATAAAATTAAAATGTAATAAAACGGACATTGTGCTTAAGAGACATCATCTTTCCAGAATCACCGGGCATGTGTATTATTATATTATTATTATTCCTTATTGCGAATTTTATGTCCCATCTCGCTGCAGTCTTCCGCGAAAAGTAATGCGCGCGATTTTTCGGTGTTGCCAGCTATGGGTGGTTAAATACGGGACATTCGTAATATCGTTAATTTGTAATGAAATAAAAAGTTGTTTTTACGTAGTGACAACTTACATTATATCTAATTTATAAATTTCTCGCTGAAAGATTTGTTGAGTAGTGGTATTTTTTTACAAACCGATTAAACGGTTTATATTGAGTTGATACTGCAGCACATAAATCATCAACCACTCACCATTACCACTTTTAAGAGTATAAGTTGAAACCTATATCACACAAGTTATTTCTCAAGCTTTCGTTAGAACTTATTTATCTATTTACTTAAAGCTGTCCTAATTTTTTGTTCACAGGTATATCGTTGGGCTCTGTAATACTTGTTCAAGATTTATGTTGATTAATTTCCCGTGAAAATGGGAAATCCGAGCAACATCGCAAATGGCAACACCGAACTAAAGGCTGACGCAAAGGACAGGCGTGCAATTAAGCTCTGTTTACCGGGCATTAATTTTTGGCAATAAAAGAGGAGCACGCCCGAAATGTGCGGTACGCATGCGCGTGGGAAGACGCGGTGGCTTTGTGCACCATTGTACTTCTTGCAATTAGCAGTTTTTTCGATCGCCCACTTGTCGGTGAAATGTCGCATCGCGTAATGCGTTGTCCCAAATGCTTTCTGACAATTTGTGGCCGCTTCGCATGCGGAATTGTTACCAGGCGACATTGTAGCTAGGATTTTTAGACATCCAAAAATAAAGTTTCTATTGCGTTCATGTTGTGCGTATTGGTAATTGTAGGATAGATAGTGGCCACTATACCATTACCTGAGGGTTTAATGGACGGGGCAGACATGAAGTCGAACAACGTAGGTAATCGTCGGAGGTAGTAAGGAATACATCCATAGCTGAACGTTAGTACGTCTTCATTTAGAGGTCACCCTTACCTATATATTTTCATGGGCGGTAGTGACCGTTTAGAATGCAGTGCACTCCATATTCGTTTCCTATTTATATAAAAATTATCCAATTTTATATAAAAACAGACTGCCTAACAAACGGATCCTTAAGAAATGAGCGCCTCAACGCTTTGGGAAGGTAACAATTAGTAACTAATTTTTAATAATCAGTTCCTGTTAACGTGTTGAATTGTAGAAAATAAAACGGACGTTAATACCCTTCGATAATATATTGCAACATTCGCGAACATAAACTGAACTGGCAATTACACAAATCGTACATAATTATATAATTACACAAACATTATTTATACAATTCTTCACTATTATGCTATAAATCAGTTACATATGTACCTAAAGAAACCAATGAGCGTTAATTACACTGGTTTTTATTCGTAATGTGAACATCATTATACAATTACAAATTTGATAAAAAATATAATAATATAGATTTAGTTATGAACATTACTTAAACAAGATGAATGGCAAAAAAAATACGTTTTTTATTTATTTTAAATCATTGGAAAATCATACCTATTTATCGCTCCCGGCGAGAATATGATTGTTTTAAATATAAAGGCAATTATTGTGGTATTTAACCTAGTTACTAAGTTTTTACTTAATTTTCGGATAAAACCGGAACTGGACATTTTGTATTGAAAACAAAAAACGTTTCATTATACCATGTACTACACCTTTAAACATACCTACAGCGTAATAAATTCTATCATACTAAATTTTCCTAGCACATAAATAAAATACGAATAATTCAATTAAAAGGGTAAGTGAACTCACGGCAGTAACATTTAATATTTTTTCACATTTTAACACATACAAACCGGCTGCAAGAATTAATATCTAATGATGGGCCGTAACCGGCGCGGTACAATTTGAATGGCGTTTACATCATTAAGGACAGATGCCACGGCTGATAATGAAATGCAAACTGTACTTATGACTTGAAATTCAACTCGTTATACATACTTTACAACCTCGGGAATATTACGGCGAACCATTAGCGGTACTTAGGGCCGACGTTAGAATGAAGAATGGCTGTAATCTTTTTGAAACTACGTTTAAAAGGCTAATCAATGAATATTTTGTCTTAACGTTAAAGTTGACTATGCAAGCGTTGAGATTGTTGTTTTTTATATGATAGGTGTAGCGAACGGGCATGCAGTCCACCTGATGGTAATGTACATGGACATCTGTAATTAAACCCAGATAAGATTAGAGTTCTACCTAAGGTTTAAAGCTTAAGGCTGTACAGGTGCGTTGTTAAATTGCTACAGTTACCTAAGAACTAAGTTGGATTATCTCAGATAAGTAACTCATCGCTCCCTCTCTTACCACACCTGCAAATCAGGACATAGCAGCCATTAACACTGCTGTTCTAAGGCAAAGAATAGGGTACTTTTAGCGACGACATACAGGAGGTTCTACCTAACTTCGATGTAATCGTAGCTCAATATGTAACAGATATTATTGGGTGAACTAGATACCCATTATTTATTGATCTATAAAAAGGTAAGGCGTGAGGCGTGGCTCGGTAGCTCAACCACATTGTATGTACAATGATTAGTACATTAAGGCAGGCTAGTGGCAGGCAATAAAGAAAACTAAATGCCAGTCAAAGTCAAGTTAGCACGGACAACTGTTGATTTATCGTTACATACGTCGTTGGACGTGTGTGGTGTATGACCACACATGTTGCACGATGTTCGGAGGATGTTTATAAGATTTGATGAGGTTATGCAAATAAAAGGTTTCATATAAAGCAATATTAAATAGAGAAAAAAATCGACTGAAAATCCTGTCACTTAAATAATTTACTTAAAATAGACGTAACAAAAGCTTTATAAGTATTTATAACAACTCCTAATTAAAATTTGATTTTGAGTGACTGTTTACATTTACCAACTGTTCAAATACCTACGATACATAAACTTTTAGCATGATATTAGAAACCATCATTAAAATTTCAATTATAGCTAGGGTAAGTAAAGCACATAAGTATTATTAAACAATTTAATATAACAGTTATTAATACAAAAAAAAGTAGACATAAATCTAACAAACGCAGAAAACAAACGGCAAATCGGAGACGCATTCCAGAATTTGTACGTTTTTAATATTCCCGAACCACTTTCACTGGAACGGGAGGTGTGAGACCATTATCGTGGCTCGCAGACGGCAATTCCTATGGTAATGAAGGGACGGAGACACCTTGAGCAAGGTGAGACTGGCAACCGATACTGGACTTGCGAAAGAGAATATAGGCACTCGTAGTATAACAAAATACAAGTGGCAAAGAAACGGTGAAGTTAAAGATATAAGGGACAGACTTGAACCATGTAGACTATTGTCAGCTTATATTTAAATATTCGGGGTTCCTGGTTAAAAGACAAGTGTACGAAAGACAGTTGGAAATGTATTTTATTGCTGAAATAAAATTGATTAATAATAAACATACAATTTTCAGTAAAATGACACTTAAGTATGTCTCATAAAGTTTTAAATGAGACAAAGTTTAAGATTGTGACATTTTGCAGAAGTTGTCATAAAAATACAAACAAAACTAGCCGGCAAGGTAGGCACAAACGCGGTAAGTTTCTAAATGGTGACACAACTAAACGGCAATCATTAACATTTATTAGTTTTCAGGAAACTCCGGTTCGATGGTAGCATTACGTCTGTCGATTTTGATATATGTGAGATCTCATCCCAGATAAGGCTCTCTTGAGCCAGCAAAGCTTAGAGATGCGATAAGCGCCATTAATAAATACAATTATCTCCAACTGTCCAATCGTTATTATTTATGTGTTCATCGCTATACTTGTAACATTCAAGCCCATTAGGATATCAACATCATTTCACTAACCATCGACTAGTTGATACAAGGCTTCTATGAACATAAAAACTAATGAATAAGAAAAAAATCATGATTTATTAATGAGGTAGGTATCTATCAACAAGTGCATACTACTTATCGCAATACTTTGACAGCACGCATGAAAGAATTTCCTCTTCCTTGTTTGCATTACTATGACCTAATTGGCAAATGAGAATGATTGCCTACGATTAGTAGACAAAGAACAGATTCGTCCAATAAACGGACGATAAAATTAAACGGATGCTAATCTAGCGACTCCATAAATAGGACGAAATCATAATAATGACCGTCGGCCAAAAAAGGATATAGCATCGAAGGTTGATAAAGCACGTGTAGTCTCACAAACGCGGCATAATGTTACACCAGGGTCTGAGGAAACCCCAAAAACAGGTTATGAAACAGGGTTGCCATATTTGTGGGCAGCTCTCGACTGGATTAATCGTAAAAGGTCTAAACGGGCCGTCTTCGGTCTACCCGCGCGTACGACTCCACGTGGCTTTGTTTGCCATCTCGAGATCTATACGTCATCGTACCCGTAAGGCAAGGATGGTCTTATGCCATTTGCATAAAGGTCGTCCAGTTCACCGAGAACAGGATTAAAGACTTTTAAGCTCGAACGTGTTTTGAGCATCAATGTCGAATAAAATATGTAAACTCTTTCCAAACTATCTGCTTTAACACGCATCTGCTCGCAGGAAGGACTCGTTCTACAAACGAGGACCGAGTACTGCGACAATTGAAAACAATATTTTCTGTAAGTATTCAATCGATATTACTGATACGGGCATATTTTGTCCAACAACTATAAGTTTACAAAAAGTGGCTTACGAATGCATTTACCGAGCCGATTTGAAAATAATATCCATTTACGAACTTATCAAAAAGATTAACATTGACAAGAACAAGAAAAACATGTTCATCGCCTATCGTTTCAGCATGATTTCAAACAAGACGGTTAAGTCGGTAAGTCTTAATTTGCAGCCGGTACGTCATTATAGACATCACGTGCAGACGAACATTAGTTGTTAGTAACGCTATCAGAACTACACAAAGTACGAGCTTTACGTCAAGTTTCTTAACGACCTCATATGCGTTATAACGTTAATCCTGGATTACGTTATCGCTTACAGGCATTTCGCTAATGGCGCGTCATCATAAGGCCTTAATCAAAATTAAGTACGAACTGACATTAAGTATCTCCAGATGCCTATTTTTTAACAATAAATATTTCTGGCGCTTTGTAATCCCATACGAAGTAAAAACAGGTGTATTTAATCCTTAACTAAAAACTATACACGAAGCAATCTTTATCGGTATTTGTAAAGAAATTTCTGCAATGCTACGGATGCGTTCAGTTTAATATCATCATCGGCGCGTCCAAGTGTAAGAACGCCGATAATTTCTATTTCCTGTATACGATTACGGCGCTTTTACTTCACGGATTTTTCAATAATTGAGTTAAGAATCTTGACGCGTCGTGAGGGGTTGCCGATCCCTCACTCCCATTAAACTGATCGAGACGCCAGTAATGATCGAAAAGTGAAAGCGGTGGACTCGCTTCATTATCTCTCACTACGAGATCGGAAGCCACGCGCTTAATCACGGTTAAACTACACGAAAACGACAGACGGACATAAAAAAACGAGCGTACACCCGAAAAGCAATAATAACTCAACAATTATGAACACTTTAAAGACTAAATTGCGATGACCCGAGCGCAAATTTAAGTTTGATAAAGTATGCTGGTTGTTTGTTTTAAGTTCTCCTCAGATGCGCTCGAAACTTGATTACGGAAAAAAGGTAATGATTCAGTACGACCAGTCCGAAGATCTTTCCTTGAATAGCGGTACAATATGTAAATTGCGTCGCCTTGATATACGAGAGAATTTGGAACAGAAGAAGGTTGGGAGGTGTGCGAAAGATAACAATGATACGGTATCTGGGCTTAAGTGGTGTTCTGGATAAAAGTTAATTACCGCTGAATAAGAAAAAAATATTTTAAATGAATCCTAAAATTTACCTAATTGGTTACCTATAAAGTGATAGGCAATAAAATCGGTAGAACACAAAATGATACCCAAAAATATGCTAATTTAATAGATAGAAAGCTGGCGTAGGAAAATAACATAAAATACCAGTAGAGTATTTAAGCAAATTATATGTCAATTATCTTATTTGTAAACCCTTATTTGTATACATTGCTTATACGCAAATGTTTGAAGATTCAAGTTTATTGAGTAGTAGCAGTACCTATTAATAGCACGTTTCATTCGTACATCACATATTAATTTTATTTTCGAATGTGGCGATAGGACGATTACACCCTACAGCATATGATCGACACCGCTTCAATTTAATCGTGATGTTTATGCGGGACTCGCTCTAGCAACAATTAGCCGATAATGAAAACGAAGCGAAGTGAATGTTGTTTGGCTTGTTTATGAAGCAAAAATCTGTATCGATATTGAAATTGTCATTCAGCACATAATCAAAGATTGCAGCGCTGCGGGCGACAGAGGCTGCGACAGGTTGCCGGCGACAAGTGCGATTAGCGTAAACGACGGTTTAACAATAATTACAGATCACTGGAACTATCTGCGTTACGATGGTTGTATGGGAATTGCGTTCAAGTATAACCACTTCACACCTGTTCAGTATATGTATTTTATCAAGATCCCAGCATACAGGATCGTTTTTAATTATAGCGACAGTATTGAAACTACATTAATTGTTAAATTTACCGCCAGGCATTAAGATGAAAACAATGCATTGTTAATAATAGAATTTATATACATACGCTTTTATTGCTATCATCATATCGAGAAATAAACACGCATCCGAATATAAATTGTTCACGATAAGCTAACTAAACTCATTAAGCCCGCACAAAGCCACTGAATTGTAAGTAGCTATTTCATTTAAAACACAAAAGGAAGATCGAATCAAAGGACCAGATCCTAATAACACAACAATAGATTCTAGAACCGACAATGCCCAATCCACGGAACAATAGGCAATCCTTGATTCAATAGAGCTGTGCCTTTTAAGTATGCAATCTATAGTTACTAGATGAAACCTAGTGTCACATGCAAATTTAATGTGACCGGTATCGCTATCAATAGCTGTGGTGTCGATAATTGCACGTTTATAGGCTCGTTGCCAGTTTCATTCATAAACAAGCGAGATTACTTTATGAATGGCCGTCCTGCCATGCCCTTAATTTATTGTGTCAGTCGATCGACTTCCATAAGTTTCCTGCTCGCCTATTACCATTTATCGAATGTTGTCCAAGACTATCATTTCGTAGGCGCTAACTTGACCTTGATTTACGAAGTTCATTGAGAAACATTATCGTGCACTAAACCACGTCCAATTATCTCGGAACGTAATTCCATCGCAAATCGAAGGGAGTGCACACTTTTATAACTTTTGAGCGGCGCTGTAAAAATGAATTTATTAAATATTATTAACATTCAATTCATTACTGGAACACGCGAAAAAACGAACATAACTCAGCACGCTATTACCAGAGCTTATGAACGTAAACCTGTCCGACTGTTAATAATTCTTTTCTTAATGGCCTCTCATGGCTGAATAAATTTTAGTGCTAAATAAACAAGCTTTATCTGTGATCTCCACAATGCAACGGGTCCGAGGGTAACAGGAGCCGACTGAAGCGCCGCGACCACGATACCATCACACCGATACGCATCAAGGAAGACCAGTTGTCAATACATTTCACCTGCGAGCTGAACCAACTTGATGGCCTGTCGGTGACCAGAACGAGTTCCCATGAATTGTGTTGCTTGCAAGACATTTTTATACCTCTGTCCAACAAGATGTACCAGTGCCCGTTGCTTACATGTTAATGTATCTGCAATCGGACCGAGGTTTATGTCGATGATCGTTTCTTTGTTTCGGGATAAAGATGCTGTCGGTAGAATTTCCAGTAGCCGACACGACTTGAAAGCGGACGATTTAGATCAGTTTATAACATTTTTCTCGCGCAAAATAATAGTCCCCATCTCCATATTATGCAAATGAACAACAGTGCCACTAAATAGCATTAAGGGGAACGAATAAATATTGCGCTAACCTTATTTACTGGACAATTCAGACGTCCAAGCAAACAAACACAGGTGGTCCCAATAAAAGGTTCGGTGGAAGGCAAGCGCCTCTTAGAGATGCCGCCCTCCCTAAAAGGATAATAATACGTCGTTTCCATGCTCCCGCCTCAGAGCGGATCCCCGGGACTCCGGGAGAAATGTAAATTGTCCCGCCACCTGACAAATAGCTTAATTAACGACTAACACGCGACACGAGAATTATTGAGATTATCCGAATGGTTCATTACCGAGCTTGCGTCGCAGCGTTTATGCACAATTATGACCGCTTTAATGGCCGTTGTAATGTACCAGAAGGTTGCTCTAGATTTTTTCTCAAACATTTGATATACAGTATAAAATATAACGATTTTACGACATTTTTAGTCGTTACAGCCTGTCGTGATTTAATACAGCTGCATGACAATCCGAGCGCCTTAAATGCCTGGAATACAATGAACAAAAGGTTAGTGGAAACAGCGTCCCAAATGGCCCACGTAGTAAGTAATTTAACGGAGGCTTTACATTTCAAGGTTAAAATGGAAGTTATGTCGAGATTTAGTTTTTTTTCGCAACGCTATGCGTCGGTAGGCGTCCCGTGGGCGCGCACGTGACGACTCAGTGACTGCCTGACGCGGCACAACCGCTCGCGTGGGCGGCCGCCGCTACACTGACTGCCACCGGACGAACCGCAGATTGACGTGATCGGAACAATGCTCAACCCTATTTGTTTTTGGTACAAAAGGAAATTGTATCTGAAGTTTATCCATCTAAATAATAAACATAACTAAAATACAACAACGTTCTTACAACGCAAAAAGAGTGTTTTAACGACCGAATTCTTCAGATGGCCAACGCACATCAAAATGCATTTCACATCAAAACGTCTCGCATTCTGGAAAACGGCAGTGGCAAAAAGCGTCGTGTGGCAAGTGTGCACGAAGACGGTCCCCGGGTTGAGGTTTCCCAACGAAATGTGGATGTTTGGTGGATTTTTTAATTGACGAAAAAACAACGACGCACCATGCTCTCTCTTCTCCGCGCGCAATCAAATAAAAACTTACTCGTTAATGTTTTATGTATGAAATTCGCGATGCCAATACATTATGGATGGGGCCCCGCTGGCTACGTGGTCGGATATTTTGACGGAGGCAGATATCGCCGAGCACTATGGTGGGCGCGGGCATCTCCTGTTATTTTTTCGTGACGTCTCCCACAGATTACATCTGCTTGTCGAATAACGAAGCGTCGTAATTCCACAATTTAAATTTACATTGCAAGGAAATATTTTCGTTTCACCCGAAATAATTGACAAGCCAACAACAATAACCGTTAATATTATTTTATGGTAAACAAAACAAAACTTACGCCGTATATTTATCTTCGGACACTCCCGGTTTCATAATCATAATTCGCATTAAATTTGACATTGTAAGCTCACGTACCAACCATACATTGTAGCAAAGTTTACTCAACAATTGGCAACATTTCTGACAACCCATATTATAACTTCTTGCAGAATTCATAAGCAAACAGAATTCAATTTCATAGCGACACATAGACGTGTAAACAATTCTAATTTACGGTGACCACGTTGACATGTTTAGATGGCACACCTGAAGGACTATTTCGATCGAACCAGTTGCGCAAGCGCAGGTGTCCGATACTAGTATGACCATAAAATGTTTAAATTTTCAAACTATTTTTTTCTCAGCTTGTAAGATTAATGCGCATGTCTCAAACGTAATCTAATATGTTTATCCACTTTCTGTGCATCCATTTTAATTGTAATTAAGGAAATAGATAATAAATGGTAATTTTATACTTTATGCTAAGTACGCAAACAAGAATGAGATAGCATTTTTATACATTGTATTTTAAAACAATCAATTTAACGCTAATGTAAAGTAATAACCATAAATTTTCGGAAACCATTCTAAGACTTTATTAATTTACTTATTATGTAGGTACCTAGCGAGCCTTTAATTTTTAATTCTACTTACATTTATCAAAATGGAAACGTACTTGTACGTAGCACATGGAGAAAATATCACTTCTAGGGAACGGGATCAAAAAAAGTATCGCCATATTTATCCCACGGAGCTATCCCGTAGTCCAAACCGGATCCCGTCACACTTACGGGAACTAACGAACTGCCCCAATCATTAACGGTAGCGAAAAAAATACTATGCATTTTTTGCACTTTATGATATACATTTTTTTAATAAACTGAGTCAGAAGGAAGGTTATTTTTTTCTAGCGTATGCGAATGTTTGTCTATGTCTTTGACACGCCCTTCAACCTAAACAGCTTGAAGGTATTTGTTGGCGTAGTGACGTAGACCATATAATTTTAAAAGATTACGCCTGAGAATCAAGAAAGAAAATTTATGGTATTTAGACAAGTAACCAAATAACTAATAGAGTGCATCTTGTCATAGGTAGGTATAGAGATTCTAAGGTTCACAATGAGCCGCGCGTAACTGGCCCACCTATTACTACTTTACAACAATAATATACCTTATATTAAAATTAAAGCATCCTTAAGAAATAAGTAAACTAAGAAAGTCTCTCATTTCTTATCAACAATGGCTTTGACCGACCTCACGTAGTATCTTTAAGTAAATTGTTCAAGTACCTATCCATATGCCCATAAGCGGAATCGACAATTAACGTCATGTGGTGACTGTTGGTACATTTTATCTTCTATTTCACATAAAAAAGAGAAACCCGCTGCCAGTTTACGTCTTAGAACCCACCTGAGCGCGGTGTTTGTCCAGGCTGCTCATTACAAGCGATAATGACCGGATCTATCTGCAAGTGTAATGCGATCCCGCGCTCATTGTGCGTGCCCGCTGAAAAACGCGCGCAAAAACCTTATCTCTTATCTGCTCCGTATTTATTAGCTCAGATACACCGTCCGCTTCTATTCAACGTAATTAATATCGCGATATCGCTCCGTTCTCTGCTTATTGATTCGAGAAGGCCTACGGTTCGCGCGTAATTCGATAAAACCTGTTAACATTTATCAATGCACTGATTGATTCGTAATAATAAACCCTTACAATTTTCTTACAAAAAGTTATTTACGACACTTAAAACAGATGTCCTCACGTCGATTCTTATTGTTCATTAAAGTGATATAATGACCAATTATGGGAAAAATGTAAAAAATTACACAACTCTACATTTTTTAACGTCGGACACGTCATCGGCATCCGTGTATTTTTAATTCACCTGTACTTACAGAAAAGTTGCACACCTTTGCTTTTCAATTAACTATTTATAAGGCCGAGCTTCTTAACATTATAATGTGGCCATTTGGTAAATTGTCAAGACGTTTGGTTGGCGCTTCGCAAAGAATACGCTTGCTGCGTGCCTCGCCGTGCAATTATACCGAGTATGCCGTTTCATTTAAAAGTTTCGGATGCTTCACTGAATTGATTTTTAATTAAGCGAATTTTGTTTGCTCATTGATTAAATTTACTTTAATGTACATTTAGTTAAGGTAACAAGTACTAGTACATTTAAAACATTCCTGAATATCTTACGGTCGGATTCGAAGAAACGGTCACACCGGCGATGTGATTCGGCAAAACAATCGCTTGTTACACTTGACCGACACTCGAGTAATGCGGTCCTTCATAATCGTGCGCATTTACGAGCGATTTTCTCGAAAACTCGCCTCGTGAACATTTTAGTCGTGATCCCGGGAACCCTTTGATACTGTCCGACGCCTAACGAACTAGTGTCCGGTCGATAAATTCGCCGATTAGTCGAACAGACATCGAGACACTGTCGATCGTCGAGTAATCAGTGCAACCGGGCTGTCATCTGTCTATGGCTAACCTGTGCGGAAGATTGATGTTAGAATGAATTTTTGAACATAAACATCGAATCCGCTTTGCGCGGGAATATTCATTTCATTCAATTTCAATGTCAACTTTTTGTCCGCACGTTGATGGCTTTAAAATTAATTAACATCGATCTTAAGGTTTAGAAAGCCAGAGTTAGCGTGAAAATAAAACGAGGTTTCATACGAAACTGGCTCAGCAATGACACCCGAGTACTAGGCGCGCATAACAGTAAGGCGTTCACGCTAAGTGTCGGTCGCTGGGGGCGGGCCGACACGCTAGGTTCCCTTTCCACTAGCCAATCAATCTTCACCTCCCCGACCTCTCCTGCCTGCGACCAGAGCGCATTAACCTTAAATGAAGTGAAACAGTAGTTTGCGTAGAGGTCTTGTAATAGTGGTCGATACTCTTGGTGAGATGTGAACTCCTAGTTAATGGCTTGCTTAGGCGGTAAATCTTGCGAATTATGCGAACAAAAAATTCGCTTATTTATTGATTGCAATCAACCAACCTAGACAGTGTAAGTTATGTGTACACTTTATATTTTTTACTATTTACTTAAACTGGATTCATTCAATACTTGAAATAAATTATCGTAGGTAGGTAGTACTATCTGATTATTTATTGTAATCAACGGAACAAAATTTTATTATTTACTAAATTACAATCATTTATTTCATTTTCATTCGCATTCGTTTTTTTTTTAATTTATTTCAAAACAAGAGCATAAATCTCACCAGTAATTATTTAAATCCACAAAATTGCCAGAAATAACATTTCATTCCAAACACATTTTAAGATCAATTTGTATTAAAAATTACGACCATCGTTTCATACTTCCGAATTTATTTATCAGCCTTTTGAAGCTGGCATACAAATAACCAAGTTCATTACGAATAATGATATTAAAAAGAAATTATATTATTTTCAAAAGTAAGCTTGCACTTTCAAAAGCAAAAATTATTGGACGTGTGTTACTCCGTGTTGTTTTAAGCCAATAAATTCATTTTTACGAGTCAGATATTATCTTACCCTTTGCGTATATCAGAACTTATCTTTGTTAATAAAAAACAACCATTCATAACAGTAGCCGAAATTTTAAAACGGTATGTAATGAGTTAATTAAACCGCATATGAGTATTGCAGAAATGATTTAAACGACGTTATCTTATGTTTTATAAGATACAATTTAAATTTTCATAAATTATACTTCGTACTTTTAAGTATTGTTGTACTTAATTTTAAGTAACCGCGTACCAGTCATTATTAAGACAAGGCAAAATTCTGCCAAAAGCTCAATATGCTACGAAAAGAACTTTAAAATTTACGGGTCAAAGTTTGAAGAGAAAGCTTAAATTATTATTAATGATAAATGAATCATGCTGGTATAGTTTATTTGATCATAAGGGTGTTAAAAATTCTCACCACTCTTATACAAATAAATACAAGTAATGACGTGCAGAAAACATTAGGAACTATTTAAATTCAGATGATGATTCATATGACTGTTGATGCTGGTGCTGACTTAATGCGACACATTTTTGATGCTTGGGAAGATGCACATGATGCCATAGGTGTATT